>JAOWBN010117588.1:0-19364 GCA_028565015.1 Pinguicula moranensis
GGTTAGTCGACGGAAGAAGACCAATGAGAAGGCGACACGGGGACCAATCATTTTCTACGGACCGTTTAACTGTTCATAAATAGTAAAAATGCTGACATGGACCAACGCCGCTTTACTATATAGATGTCACCTCACAACAACAAACCACCACCTGTTAAGTCGGACAAACCCAAGACCGCCGGAAAAAAAACTCCTCTCCAAAAGAGTTAAATAAAATATTAAATAAAAAATGACCATGTTCCTTCAACCCATTAGCATGAAACAATTTTATTTTTTATTAATGTGGGAATTTGCTCTGGCTATGCCTAGGCTAATATTGTATCCTGTCATCTTCTTCTTGTATAGTATATTAGTATTAGCACTTCTTGTTCACATTTCATGCAAATTTCATTGGACCCAGAAACTATAGCACTCTAATATGCCCAATGAATAGAGAATATCAAAAGCAGGCAATTGCCAATAGAAATGAATTGAAGCAATAATTTCCATCTTGTCAAGTCAAGCAGAAAGAAAAAATTAGATTATAAAATGGACAAAGCAGAATAGTAATGGATTTGCTAATTCTCTGACGAACAGAGTATTTGAGAGATTTACTGCAATTTTTTTTCTTGTATGCATACCAAAACAATCATGTTTCAAAGTAAAGCAAATTCAACTTTCACCAACTCACTGACCTTGAATACTCAGAGCCCCTTAAGTTTTGTCAGAATAATTTGCACGAACACGAATTTGAAAAGCTGATAACGTGTTGTAATCTAAAGGATCTGCAAGAGAAAAGAGAATAGATTAGAATGCTTGTCAAAAGTAAATCACTTATTTACATTAGACTCCTCTATATATAGAGGTTTATGACTGACAGTTACAAAAGATATAAATCTTGAAACGGTCACAATCAATACACATATATATATATATATATTTATGTGTATTTACAACATGAAGCTGGGGCCACCACCACACATGTGTGGCGGGGTGAGATGGGGCCACCGCCACACATGCAATGCCATTAGACTTTAGAGAGGGAAAGGTTCTCTATGTCTTTGGTGGATATGGCAGAGATCAGTGCCAGACAAATCGAATTCATGTCTTTGACACTGGTTTGATGCCTTCGGCGAACTAATATTTGGGGTTATTTTTCCTCATTTTTATTACTTCTGAAATATGCTATAGGTCTTCGTTATCAAGAATTCCGTTTTCGTTATTATTGGATTTTTATTTTTCTTCGAAGTATGATTGATATTGTCCACATTATTTGGATGCTTGGCAGTAAGAATGACATATTATTCTAACACAGTTATCTTGTGATTAGTCAATATGTTATGGAGTGAGCCTGCAATCAGGGGCACACCACCTACCCTGTCACCCTTACAAGTTGACATACGCTGGGGTAGAACAAGGAAAAGAACTGACACAAGCAGAAGACCAGTAGAGGTAACAATACACCAGGAATTGGCTAAAAGCACAACTGAAGAAAAGAGTTGCAGGGTTATTTGAGTCTTTTACTTAAATTGGTTCATTCCGTTGATAGTCGTCGTCGCGTTATATTTAGTTAAATCGTGTCAATTGTAGTCGTCAGTTATTTTGTTGAGTCGTCTATCCGTGCAAGATAATCGTGCGCGTCTAAGAGTCAGGGTCGCATAGTGGACTTCGTGTCCAGCGACATGGAGAAACACAAGTAGTTTAAATAGGCGTAATTGTATTGTGAAAGACATGTGAAATGATATTATGTTCTTCCCCAAACTTCCCCTTCTTCCTTCCTCAACTTCTTCTTCTACACTCACCTCCTCCCCCTTCTCTTGAAAGCTGTAACATAATCATCCTTATCCTTAGGAGATTGTTACAATTGGTATCAGAGCGTTCCCGATCTACCCACAATCCACAATGACACGAAACATTCACCCACACACCAACCCTAAACCATTCGATGCTCAGGACAAAGCAGCTAACACCACGTCAGACGCTGGAAACCCAGGCTTTGTCATCTGAAGTTACAGAACCACCTAAACTCCACCCAGGTGTTCTAGAGAAATTGATTGAAGCGATGCACATTCAATTTGGCGTCCACACTGACTCCATCCAGCTGCAATTGAACAAATCCTCTGATGATATCCACAAACGTCTAGAAGGAATCCAAGACCATCTTGCTCGGCACGAAAAGGCCCTGTTCTACCTTAACCAAGATCACATAGGGGATCCCACCAAATCTATATTGGGGGAGCATCCGCAAACAAATTCTGGTACTTCCACTGTTAGACCCTGTTCTGAATTCAACCCATACAAAACTCACCCCATCATGAATCCTATATATGAGTATGATCGGGACGATGGTGATCGATGGAGGAAAGCCAAGATGCCATACAAGGACTTTCCAAAATTCAACGGGCAGAATCCACGTTCGTGGATTGAGAAAAGCACAGCCTATTTTTCTATCTACACTGGAATTGCTTACGGCGAACGTATTGATTTCGCTCGAGTACATTTTGAGGGAGACGCCGATGCCTGGTTTTGGCGTCTTACTCACTCAAAACCAGCCGACTGACATGATTTTGTTGCAGCTATCTTGATTAGGTTCTACATTGATGATGGCGAAAATCTCTTGGATGATTTTATGTGTCTTAAGTAGGTTCCCAATGAATCCTTGCAAGATATCTTATGAAGGTTTGATGCTAAGATGCCTTCTGTGATGATCCACTATTCAGAATTTGGTAAACTTTTCTACCTAGAAAAGTTTATTGGCTGCTCCCGTCCCCCACTATGGATGACCATCAAGTCTCACCATCCTTTAACTCTTGAAGAGGCCATAACCATTGCTAAGGATCAGGAATTAGCTGTCAGTGCTCTGTTGGAACAGCTCAAACAAGTTGCAATGACCAATGCTCGAACAAATTTCACTCCCACCAATCAGCCCTTGGTCAAATCTCGACCTACAGGCCCAAGAGTGGTTCCACTGCCTCCTAGGCAACTCCTGACAGATGCTGAAATGAAGGACCGATTTGACAAAATTATGCTTTAGATGTGGAGAACACTTTTCCCCAGGGCACCGTTGTGCCAGCAAATTATTCCTAATACAAGGTGAGGATGAGGTAGAACCTAGTGAGATGATATTGGTTGAACCTGATATTCCACAGGACAACGTTGAGTCACATGATGGCATACTTTCTCTCAATGCAATTAGTGGTAATTCCAACTTCAACACTTACCGCATCCAAGGTATGTACATAGGTTAACCCTTGCATATTCTCATCGTTGAGGGGAGTACACACTGTTTCATTGACTCTAATTTTGCTAACCGTATGAGCTGCCAGTTGGAATTTACTAAGCCAATGATGGTTAAAGTGGTAGATGGAGTACGACAGATTAGTAAGGTAAAATGTCCTGATTTCAAATGGACTGTACAAGGGCATGACTTTGCTTGTTGTGCAAGACTCTTCCCTCTTCATAGTTTTGATTTGATTATTGGAGGGGATTGGCTTCAACATTTTGGTCCAGGCTCGTATGATTACAAAACCATGGTTGTTACCTTGATAGAAAATGGAAAAGAGATTCCTTTACAAGCTATCAGGAACTCCTCAGAATTGCATCAGATCAGTGCAAAGGAAATGGCCAAAATAATTAGAAGTGGGGCAACTTCTATGATTGGAAGGATCTATACTACAGACAGCTGCATAACAGGATATCCTGTGGAAGCTGAACTCTTCAATATGGATGCAGGGCTTATGGCCAGTTCAATAACTGAGTTTACTTCATCAGGAGATGCATCTAACTCGCAGAAAAAACTAGACTCTGCAGGTATGGACTTTAAGGAATTGCTGGATAGATTGCTGCTAGATTATGCTTATGTGTTTCAAGATCCAATCGAATTACCACTTGCACGAGGGGTTGAACACAACATCAACTTGATCCCAAATGCAGTAGCAAAATAACAGGTCCCATATCGCACTCCACACTACCAAAAGGATGAGATAGAGAGGATTGTGAAGGAACTACTAGCTGCTGGACTCATCAGAAAAAGCCATAGCCCTTTCGCATCACCAGTGTTGCTAGTAAAGAAAAGGATGATAGTTGGCGCATGTGTGTAGACTACCGCTATCTCAACAGTCTAACCATCAAAAGCAAGTATCCATCCCTATTATTGATGAGCTCTTGGATGAGCTCCATGGGGTTGAATATTTTAGTAAGTTGGATCTACGTGTTAGCTACTTTCAGATTAGGATGGTGGAAAAAAAAATACACTTGAACAACTTTGTGACTCATCAAGGCCAATTTGAGTTCCTTGTGATGCTGTTTGGACTTCGCAATGCGCCGACAACTTTTCAAAGTCTCATGAATGATGTGTTTGCAGAATTTATCAGAAAATTTGTACTTGTCTTCTTTGATGACATTTTGGTTTACAGCAGGACTTGGGAAGAACATTTATTGCACCTCCAGCAAGTTCTGATGGCCATGAGAACTCACAAGTTATTTGCTAAAGAATCCAAATGCTCCTTTGGGCAGAAATCGATGGAGTATCTTGGCCACATAATCTCCCACGGTGGCGTGTCAACTGATCCCATGCAGATTCAAGCCATCATGCAATGGCCCCAACCGGTAAACTTAAAATCTCTCTGTGGATTCCTTGGACTAACCGGATATTACAAGAAATTCATAAAGGATTTTGGATTCATAAGCAAACCACTCACACAATTGCTTAAGAAAGGTGCATTCCAACAGAATGAGGTAGCTAAAATTGCTATGCAGAAACTGAAGACTGCCATGTGCTCCGCCCCTGTTTTTAAGCTACTAGATTTCACTAAAACCTTGGATGTAGAAACAAATGCCAGCGACTGAGGCATTGGTGATGTCCTCACCCAGAAGGGACACCCTTTAGCTTACTATAGTCGTGCATTAGGAAAGAGACAACAAACCTGTCCACATATGAGAAGGAGCTCCTAGCTGTCGTCTTGGCATTTAAGAAATGGTCACGATATCTTCAAAGTAAGACTTTTGTTATAAAAATTGATCAGTAGGCTCTTAAACACATTTTAGATCGAACTTTGAAGACAATGTTGCAGCTCAAGTTGGCCTCCAAGCTCCTAGGCTATGATAATATTGTGCAATACAGGAAAGGCTTGGATAACAAGGCCACTGATGTGTTGTCCAGATTTGGTCCTGGTATTTCCTCAACCCACTGGCACAGTATCTCAGCTAACCTTGCAGATTGAGCCAGTGAAGTAACTGACAGCTACCAGCATGATCCTACATTGTTCACCATCCTACAAGCTAAACTCATCAATGGAGTTTCCTATCCTCTGTTCCAAATCTACATAGATACAGAGGCCGAATCTGCATTGTTATAGGCTCAGAACTTCAGCGCCGTATCATAGAGCAGCTTCATAACTCTCCCATTGGAGGACACTCAGGTATTGAGGTTACATTAAGAAAAATCGGATTGTACTTCCATTTGTCACACATGAGGAAAATGGTAGAAGAATGGATCACCAACTGTGACACATGTGCAAGGGGCAAACCTGATTCATCTGCAAATGTCGGATTACTCCAACCTTTGGATATTCCCTCCCGATAGTGGGATAGCATAAGCATGGATTTTATTGATGGCTTGCCAAAATCTGAGGGAAAGGATCTCATCTTGGTGGTTGTAGACAGGTTCAATAAATGTGCACATTTTCTGGCTATGACGCATCCTTACTCCGTTGAATCCGTAGCAAATATTTTTGTTCAACAAATATACAGACTTCACGATGCCATCCCAAATCATCTCTGACCGTGACAAAATATTCACCAGCAGCATGTAGACAGAAATTATGAATGCAACAGGAGTCCAAATGGCCATTAGTTCTGCCTACCATCCTCAAACAGATGCCAAATAGAACAAGTTAATAGGTTTCTTGAAACATACCTCCGATGCATATGTTCACAAAGGCCGCACTCTTGGCACAAATGGCTACATTGGACTGAGTTTTGGTACAACACATCATACCACACCAGCCTTAAAACGTCACCCTACAAGGCTTTATAAGGACAAGAGGCTTGGCATATTCCAGTTTCCCACTTTGGTTCAATTACTAACATCAATGTAATTGAGCAACTCCATCAGCGAGAAGTTATGCAAACCCTCATAAAAGAAAACTTAGCCATGGCACGGAACAGAAAGAAAACCAATGCTTCTAGAAACAGGGTTGAAAGAAACTTTGAGGTGGGTGACAAAGTTTTCCTAAAGCTTCAGCCTTACTACCAAAGCTCTATCCACCTCAGGAGGAACATAAAATTGGCTCCACGATTTTATGACCCTATACTGTTACAGAGAAGATTGGGAGTATTGCTTATAGATTGGAACTCCCTAAAATAGTAAAGATTCATCCTGTATTTCACGTGTCTCAACTGAAAGAGAAGTTCAAAAGCAAGGAAATTTCGGTTGATGCATTACCCCAAATGAAGACTGATGGCATCTTCCATGTGTACCCTGTTCACATTCTTAACTCACACAGCGTTCCAACAAACAAGGGTCCACTGCAGCAGGTTCTTGTACACTGGTCAGGTTCTGATCCTTCACACGCCAGTTGGGAAGATTTGAATTTCATGAAGGCACATTTTCCTAATCTGCATCCTTGGGGACAAGGATGTACTAAAGAAGGGGGTATTGTAACACCCTTACAAGCTGACATACGCTGGGGTAGAACAAGGAAAAGAACTTAGACAGGCAGGAAGACCAGCAGAGGTAACAATACACCAGGAAGTTGCTAAAAGCACAACTGAAGAAAAGAGTTGTAGGGTTATTTGAGTCTTTTACTTAAATTAGTTAATTCTGTTGATAGTCGTCGTTGCGTTATATTCAGTTAAATCGTGCCAATTGTAGTCGTCATTTATTTGTTGAGTGGTGTATCCATGCGAGATAATCGTGCCCGTCTAAGAGTCGGGGTTGCGTAGTGGACTTTATGTCCAACAACGTGGAGAAACGCAAGTAGTTTAAATAGGCGTAATTGTATTGTGAAATGATATTATGTTTCTTCCCCAAAATTCTCCTTCTTCCTTCCTCAACTTCTTCTTTTACACTCACCTCCTTCCCCTTCTGTTGAAAGCTGTAACATAATCATTCTTATCCTTAAGAGATTGTTACAGAACAGTTATAGTTGTACGGAAATCGGAGATAATCTCTTTATAGGTGGTGGCACAGATGGAAGAAAATCCCTCAATGATTTGTACATTTTGGATAACTGGTGAGACACTTGTTATTTTTCGTGCCTTCTATTTTAGTTATCTTGTAACATATTATTTAGTTTCAAGACAAACAATTAGATAGATAACTTCACTGCCACTTGTTTTTCTCTTTCTGTGGCACATTTTAACCATATCTTCTTTTTGATAGTGTTTTATCTTATTGCCATTGTGCTGGTATCTGTTTGGGTTCTTTCTCCACGTCATTGTCTTTACTATAGTTTGAGATGGTTTACCATTTTGCAGATAGGTTAGCGTCAGAGTTCATGCATTACTAGAAAATCATATACGCAATTTTGCTTATCTACAAAATGATTAACTTAGCTTTAACTCTGATTTACTATAAATGTCAATCACATATCATTTGGAGTTTATTTTACCTATGGTAGCCTCAAATGGATGGATCTTACCAAGTATACGTTGTGACAGGCCAAAATCGAGGGAAGGTCACAACGCGACTCTTATTGGTAAAAGATTGTTCATATTTGGTGGATGCGGAAAGTTTGAGTACAGCGAGATCTACTATGATGATCTTTACATTTTGAATATTGGTTTGCCCTGTGTACTTCAGCTAATTAATTACTTTAAATTAGACGAGTGAATGCTTTTCTCCATGGAAAATTTGATTTTTTGTTTCTAACCCTTGAAGGTTTTTGTTATTACTTTTTCTGTTTCTAAGGTGCTATGCTTTCCAATTACTGAAATCAACTATTCTAATATTGGGAGTTCATAACATGGATCAGTATGATTAATATTCATGTGGCACCTCGTCTACAGGACTCCGCCATGTTTGTAGAACCCAGATAAAAAAATTCTTAGAAGACTAATAATAACTGAAGATGAATTCTGCCATCAGCAAGAATTGAACCTGTTTAACAATGAAAGTAAAAAATAAGCAGCGAACAAGGAACCTAATGACAATGGCTAGTTTCTCTCACTAGAATTTTCTCCTGATTCTCACTACAACACTCTCCGCTTCACCTTGCACACACGCACCCCACCGTCGATCAATACCGATGGGGGCGGCAGAGGCTTCCACGCTGGCCTCCCAAGAGCCCAACCCCTTGTTAGCGGTCGGGTCTAAGCCGACGACGGCGAATACAGGACAACAACACGTGAATCCAGTGGATATGGGAAAATTTTTGTAGAAAGCTCAAAGACGCAACGGATATGGATCTATTTTACCAACTTCCCGGCGGATTATACTGAAGAAGCACTGCGACGGAATTTTGAACAACTAGGAGCAGTAACTAGCGTTACCATACCCAAGAAACTAGACAAGCAAGGTCAACGCTTTGGGTTTGTCTGATTCCGTTCGATAATGGACAGGATCGGCAAAACGCTATCAAGATTGAACGCGAGGAAGGTTGGGCAGCTTACACTCCGTGCAAATGTGACCAAATTCCCAAAGGAAGCAGGTTTCTTGACACGCAAGTTGGATAGACACCCAGACATTTTGGGTAATGCTTGGAAAACTCAGGAGCCGCTAATGGTTGTCGTGGAACCGCCCTAGTAAGAAACTGCTTGGCTGCAATGGTGCATGGTGGGTAATCTTCGGGGAGTCTCACGCGACTAGATAGTTGGGAAGATCAGGGAACACTTGGACCTAGCTCTTATTAAGGTATCACTCCTACCTGGTACACAGGTGCTTATACAGACAGACTCGGAGATGCAGATGGAGGCTTTTCTGGGTGACCTATCTAAATGGCAGCAAGCAGGACTTGTGGACCTGCGAATGGTCACCAGATGCAGCAATCCACCCAAACAATCGGTGGCTGTGCCTTACAGGTATTCCGGTGCACTATTGGAATCCTCGCATTTTCAATTAACTGATGGCATCCATTGGCAAACTGATCCAAGTAGAAGAAATGAGCAAAGAATTTCAAGACTTTGATACGGTGCGATTTCTGGTAAGGAAGAATGCGCCGCACCTTCCGGTGCCTAACCTAAACTTGGTAACGTGAAGAGCCAAAGGCATGGCAGAAGGCTCTAGGTATCATCCTGAATAATCAGACGGTACAGAGAAAAGAGGCACTAGATGATGATATTTGGCCGATGCTGCGCTCGGATAGCAACCAGGTTACCCCGGTGGAACAGATAGAGGAAGAACTGGATGTCCTACCTGAATAGGAAATCACAGAGCCGACAGTGATAACCTTTAATCCTTAGATCAGCGTGATGAACTCTGAAGTGATGCAGGAGGTATAGTTGGAACCACTGGCAGGGGACCAGACTAAGGAACACATTCTCTTTGGTGAGGATCAAGTTCTAAAGTCACAAATAGCTGAGAAAGCACAGCAACATATCAGAATGACTCCGGAGAAGGAGCTGGAATCAAATTCCCATATCATTGATTCCAGATTGGATAACCTTTCCAATAGGTATTCGAAGCGTAGCAAGAAAAAGGTGGTGCAGCTAGAAACTATAGTACCTTGGGAGGGGATTCTACCAGATGCACATGGTGAGACACAACCTGCCAACCGGGATCTAGAAATATTGGAAGCTGAAGCTGATTTATGGCATATACAGAATCTAGAGGCCGAACTGAACTGTGAAGTAGGAAGGTTCTGGCGTCAACTGGACAGCTTAGTTGAGCTGGAAAAGATATGCTCTGAAGGTGATCTCACTGACAGGGAATTAGTGGGCAGAAAGTTGTATGAATCAGACCCATCCAATGGAGGCCAGGGTTATAAGGGATCGCTTTAAGTTCTAAGAAGATCAATTAGAGCCCACAAAACACCCAGATCTTACAAGACTTAAGACAAAGGAGGGCAAGAGGTTTTAGTCATAACTCAATGACAAATAAAATAATGTTTTAGAATAGTAGGGGTCTCAAAAAAGCCAAACCCCACATGAAAAGTTGGGCTAGGCAGCATCAGCTAAGCATGTTTGCTATTGCAGAGCCTTTTCATCATGCAAGGAAAATAAATAATCTATCCTATGCACTTGGGCTTGCTCACACTACCACAAATGCGGAGCAGTCTGGAAAACTCTGGATAATGTGGAGGGAGGAAGAGGACTTTCATGTTCTAAGTAGTCATGAGCAGGCCCTAATGGGTAGGTGTAAAATTAATGGACTAGAGGTGATGGTTACATTTATTTATGCCAAGTGTACCTTGCTGCGCAGAAGAGATCTATGGATGTATTTAGAGAGTGTGATCCCCATGGGGCTGCTATGGATTATATTAGGTGACCTCAATGTCATAAGATCCAACTCAGAAAGAAGAGGGGGCAGCCGTAGGCCAGCTCTGCCCATGCAGGAGTTCAATACTTGCATTCACAGATGCAGCCTAGTTGATCTGAAGCTAAATGGGAGGCAGTTTTCTTGGTGCAATGGACATGGTGGACAGCAACACACATGGGCACATCTTGACAGAGTATTGGTTAACTCAGAGTTTCTACGCTGGCAGGCACCAAGTTTCTATCAATTGCTGGCTTGGACGACATCAGATCATTGTCCTATACTGATGAAGTTACAGGGAAAGGATGAGAGATATGGTAAAAGACTTTTCAAGTACCTGGATATGTAGTCGATAGATGAATCTTTTCTCAAACTTGTGACTGAAATCTGGGAATCTGTTAATGACCCCCTTGGTCTGGTGACCCTTTGGAAGAAGATTAAAAGGCTGAGATCTGTGCTGAGGGTATGGAACAAGGAAATCTTTGGCAGGACAAAGAACCACATTAAACAATTAGAGCTGGAAGTTGAGAGACTAGAATTGGAACTGCAGTATTATGCCTCTGAGGAAATAGAACTTGCATATCAGAATGCCAGATCAGAACTGGGTAAATGGGAAAGAAGGGAATTCAGCAGGCTGGAACAACTTTCAAAGAAAGCTTGGCTAAGGGACGGGGACAGAAATCCCGGACTCTTTCACTCAGTTATCAAGGCTAGACAAAACAGACAACAAGTATCTCAATTGAAGAAGAGTGATGGCCAGATACTGGAAGGGCAACAACGCATCCATGAGGCTGCCATTCAACACTTTCAACGCCTATTATCCAATCAGGATAGCGTCAGAATACCTGATGCAGCAGAAATGGAGCAACTATTTGAACATAAAATGACAAAGGAGGGTAACAAGGAGTTACTGGAAATGCCTACAACAATGGACATTAAGGATGCGCTACGGTCAATTCCAAATAACAGCTCCCCTGGTCCGGACGGTTTTGGATCTAGCTTTTATAAAGCTACCTGGTCAGTGACAAGTCCAGACCTCATAGCAACTGTGAAGGACTTTTTTTTCAGGCACAATGCTACCCAGAATGTTCTCCACTAACACCATTGCTCTAATATATAAGGTGGAGAACCCAGACTCCCTTGATAAGTTCAGGCCGATTAGTCTTAGCACAATGATCTATAAGGTCATTGCCAAGGTGATAGCTGCTCGCATAAAAGCTCACATCTCGGGGCTTATCAGAGAGGAGTAGGGTGCCTTCCTCACAGGACGAAGCATCTTTGAGAATATCAGTTTAGCACAGGAAATGGTCTATTCTCTCCACAAAAAGAATAAGGGAGGCAACGTTGTGATAAAACTGGACATGTCCAAGGCTTTTGACCGAGTTAATTGGAAATTTCTAGAGCTTGTACTGCGTGCTAAAGGTTTCAGTATAGGAGTGACAGCCTTAATAATGCGATGCATATAGGGACAATGGTTTACAGTTCAGATGAATGGGGTCTCGCTTGGATTCTTTCAATCAGGGCAAGGATTGAGGGAGGGGGACAACCTCTCCCCCTACCTTTTCATTCTTGTACAGGTTTCATTATCTCAGTATATTCACAAAGAATTTGCTGCAGTCCACATTAAGCATTACTATCACCCAATAGGAGCTCCACTAGTTCTCAGCTCATGTATGCTGACGACATCCTCCTTTTGTAGGAGGAGACAAGAGATCAATGAGGAAGCTAATGGGGATTTTGGAAAGATGATGCGCTTGTTCTGGACAACAGCTTTGAAAGGAGAAATCTGCCTTATATTTTTCAAGGCAGATTGGTCTGAGGAGAGGAAATTGGCTCTTACAGCTAACAGGATTTAGGGAGGGCACCTTTCCCATGACTCATTTGGGTGCTCCGGTCTGTTCTGGCAGGTTAAACAGGCAAGCCTTGGAGCCACTTTTTGGGAAGATCAGAGCTCGACTTGCTGTATGGAAGGACAAGCTAATGTCACAAGGAGGGTGCCTGACTCTTATAAAACATGTCATGAGCAGCCTTCCAATCCACATCATGGTTGCTATCAAACTACCTCAGTGGGCACTTATTGAGATTGGGAAGCTAATGGCAGGTTTCTTCTGGGGAGAGTCCGAGGGCAAGATAAAGCTGCATTGGAGAAGATGGAAGCTTATTTGTAAACCTACGATTGAAAGAGGATTGGGAGTACGTGACTTAGGGGAAGTGCAGAAAGCTTTGGGCATGAAACTATGCTTCAACATGATGATGTCAGAGAGTCTATGGAGTAGATACTTAGCTGCCAAGTATAACAGAAAGGAACCATTGCTACTTAGGCCAATTAAACCAACAGATTCTGCTATTTGGAAGCACATCATGTCATTTAGGCATGAGGTATTGGAAAATGCTCAATTCATAATTCAGAAGGGCAATTCTAATTTTTGGTTTGACAAGTGGATGGTTGAGGGTCCACTGTCAATCAGGGTACCAGAGATCTTGGACAGAGCATCTAGAATTGCTTACTTCACTAGAAATGAGCAATGGCAGGTGCAGGAACTGAGGCAAACAGTGGAAAATGAAATTGCTACAGAGATAATGAAGTTAGTTCCACCATCTGAGGCCTATGGACATGATATTCTGATTTTGGAAATCTGCCACAGGTGGACATTTCTCTATTAAGACTGCCTGGGAAGCAACGAGAGCTAGAGCTATGGAAATGCCAGTGAATGATCTATTGTGGCACAGGACACTCCCCACAAAATTAAGTCTATGTTCAAGGAGAGCTTGGCATAATATTCTTCCCACAGATGAGAACATTAGATCACGGGGCATCCAACTACCATCATGTTGTCAGTGTTGTTAGAATAGAGTACAAGAGACTACTGATCATCTGTTAGCAGACTCAGCTTTTGTCGGCAGATTGTGGGATAGGGCTGCAACTCTTATGGGGGTGGCATTTGCTACTCCTGTAGGTTGGAAATCAAGAATTCTACAATGGATTTTGATTAACCAGGAAATCTGGTCTATCAGGACTCATATGTAAACTAATTCCTGTCACTCTAACTTAGAATCTTTGGCTACGCAGGTGTACAGACCGGTTTGATGATCAAATACAAAGTGAAGAGCTAGTTTGGCGCAAGGTAAGGACAGATCTTGCTACATTAATAGAATTACCTAACATTAGATTTTCTTTGCAGGTACAGGATAAGAATCTAATGCAGCAGCTTGGGATAACACTCTCATTCAAGATGAACGACAAAATAAGGGTGATCCGCAGGGAAAAGCCACCCTTGGGTTGGGTCAAGCTTAATACTGATGGCAGTTCCTTGGGAAATCCAGGACTTTCAGGAGCTGGAGGCATCATACGTGACTGTCTGGCAGCCTACTCAGTACACCTTGGTGAGGGCACGAACAATGGAGCAGAACTTCAAGCGGTTGTAGAAGGACCCAAAATATGCAACAACAAGGGTTGGCACCATGTGGTCCTAGAATCAGATTCGCTCATGGTTGTCTAATGGATTAAAGTTGATTTCTGTACTCCATGGTACCTTTGGGATTTTTGGAAAGCTTTTAAAGCGCAAGCTCAGCACCTAACTATCCGAGTGAAGCATCAATACCGGGAAGGAAACTCTATAGCAAATGCTCTGGCTAAGCAGGCTTCATCAGGAGTCAACTCAGCTTACTGGAACAAGGAGCAATTACCACGGGTGATCAAATGAATGTTGAGGCTGGACAAAATGGGCATGGCAGCAATCAGGGTCACTTAAGATCTTGTTCAAAAGGATCAAAGAGAAGTACCTAGAGCTAGGCTTGGCTTGTCTAGTTGTCAGGCTTCTCATTGTAAGGGTTTACACCTTTTGTAGAGGTTTGGCTCTCACCTAAAGAGAGCCACGTAAATAAAAATAGGAATGTTACATCAAAAAAAAAGCAGCCAACATTGACAAAGAAGCAGACAAGGAGCAGCCACACTTTTTCAGGCGTGAATTCTACATTAATTGTGTTTATCATGCTTTTGTACACTATAAAATGAAGTTGTAAGATACAGAAGTGAATAAGATCAAATACTTACTATTTCACCTGAACCTTTCTTTCACAACTTTTTATTGAGCATTTCCCTAAACCCTGTGTGCTAATCATTATTGAATTTCAGAGATATGAGAACTGCTATTTAATTGTAACCTTAATTATCTACAGGTTTCCCCAAGTAGTTCGTTATATCCTTAAAGAACATTAACTGATATGTAATGGAGACAACAGCTTGAAGGACTTGTAAATCATCATGTAATTTATCTGGCAGTGAGTTTGAACTAATAGAAAACAAATGCATTACTACCGATACCTTTTCATTCTGTAGAAACTTTCTCCTGGAAGCGTGTAATTCCCTCTGGTACTCCTCCAAGTAGGGGGTCACTCATACATGCTCATCTTGGAATAACAAAATTATTGTTATTGTTGTGTGAAGTCTCTTATATAGTTACTATTCTGCCCCTTAAAGGGACTTGGGAGATGGGCCTGCGCAGCTGTCCAAATTGTCTTGAAACCTCAGCATTGATCGAGATGGGCCACTAATTCTCTACTAAAGCCCAATTTGTTAGTGCATCCCAACGGTCAAAACAACTCTTCGATCGTGCATCTGCTGGAGAACCGGAATCGACAGAGTCATTCCCAAGAACCCTCTCCTTGACCGACGAACGCGCTCATATATCTAGGGCAACTCCCATCCACCCGAAGTAGCGCAAATCAGAGTCTTCACATACGATTTCTCTTCTGTTGTCGATTGCTGCTCGTTCTGTATTGATTGTGATAGAGTTATCACTTAGTTCTAGCCTATTAGTGTCGGTTCTTGGGTCGTTCCGAGAGGAGATTTAGTCTCCGTGTGGATTGTAGCGTGATAAAGTGCAATTTCGGTGTGGAATAACAGTACTGAGCATCCGGATTGGAGCTCAATGTGGATGTACACGAAGGATTCTTCGTGGAACCACGGGACTTACGCCCTTGTGTCAACTTTTATCGCTTTCTTACTGTTTTTCGTCTTTTATTCGATTAATTAACCAAGAATTGTGACTACAAATTGTTTTTGGTATTGTAGATATATCCGGAATTTGTAACAGTTATAGGTGGTGAAGACTCATGTAATTACTCTCTCTCTGATGTCCATATACCTGATACTGGTAAGTTTGTCATCTTGGTGTGTCAGTTGTAGTAAATTTCTTTTCGTATACATTATGTGTTGACATCATTTACATATTCATATTTGTCAAATAGATACTCTTGTTTGTTGCAAACTGAATGCTACTGGCCAGCCATTGCCGCTACGAGGAGGTCACACAACAATTGGTTTCGGAAAAGACTTTTTTGTCTACAGAGGATTCTAAGATGAGCAGAATCTGTATGATGATGTCGATATGCTCGACATAGGTTAGTGACAGTGAACCACTCCCTGAAAAAACTTAGTCGTAAGGTATTCATTTAGTAATTCACAAATCAATTTATTCTCTTGTTTTTCCTTGGAGGTATTCCGTGTGGGACAACACCCCCCTCAAGTCCAACTAGGCATGCCCTGTTGAGACTTGTATTATAGGTCTTGGACCTCGCAACCAACACTTTCATGCTCACTGCACCATATTTCATATGGCCAGGCTAGTGAGGTTATGGGTCTCAAAGACTCTTTAATTTTTTTTTTCGGGGCAGTGCAGTCTCTTAACCTCGCTCTGATACAATGACAGTGAACTACTCCCTGAAAAAACTTAGTCCTAAGGTATTCATTTAGTAATTCACAAATCAATTTATTCTCTTGTTTTTCCTTGGAGGTATTCCGTGTGGGACAACAGTTAGTAATACCACTTATATTTTTTTCTTGGTATCTTCACAATTTTCTAGTCCCGCTACCTACTGACCCTGACTGTCTTTTTAAACCAAGAACTATTTGCAAATGAATGGATTCCGAAGGGTTTCAAGTAGTACATTCTGGCCCCTGGTCGTTTATGTTCACTTAGAATCTTAGACTTGGAGTACATTTCAGAGTGACCGCGGTTTCCTTCTAGTCTTTTGTGAAGAACTAGTCTGAATATGAAGCTTGAATTATTTTGTATAGAAGAACACTGGTTGATCTTGATTAATGGGCCACCTTTTCAAATTATTTTGTTTAACGAAGGTTAGTTCTTCAAGTGTTTGAAAATCACTACTATGATAGAAAATGGCTGCAAGGTTTATGATTGGCATCATAAGTAAAATGTTCAGGAAAAACTTGTGGATCCTAGTCACTCAACAATTTATAAAATGTAGGGAACTTATTCATACAATATGTATGCTACTTGATATGCTTTTTTATCATGTTGTTTTTTCAGAAAATGGTGCATGGACAAAAATTGTAGCTTATGGAGAGGGCCCTTCTGGCAGATTTTTGGTAAAAGCTATGAGAGGCGTTCATGTTTTTATAGGAAGCTGCAATAAAAGTCTTGAAGCACTGGATGGCATGTACTTCCTGCACACAGGTTTTTGTTTGGTTGCATATTTATGGAAGTTTTTGGATCATCTTTCACCTGATAATATTTAGTGAAATTTTAATTGCTTTCTGTTTGGACTGTTACATTGCTAGGGCTTTCTAAGGAAAATGAGCGTGATGAAAGGTGAATTGAGAAGCTTTCTTTGAGAAAACAGCTGAAGCTAAAATGCCAGGAAAAGCGCAGTTTTACTCCTTCATATGAGAAAGCTCTTTTTGGAAGTGACAACGATAATAACCATTTACCAACCAATGCCAATATCGAGTTTTATGCCATCAGGAAAGAAAAGGATGTTTCTTGTTGTTTGGCTTATTGGATCTTGTTCTTTACTATATTTTCTGCAAGAGAATATTCAGGTATTCATTTTGGGTTACAATGAATTAGTGTAGCTTTAGCAGACCAATGGGTTATATGGTTCGAGATATAAGAGGAAGAAGGAGCCTATTAAAACTCAGGTATCACCTGTTGAAAATGAAAGGAACTGGTTGATGTTTAAGGGCTGCATTACAGAAAAAATTATTAAGTTTTCCTAGAGAAAGTGATTGGACCCTTTCTAGTGATAATGGTGGAGCGATAGATTTACCTAGTGTTATCTACAGTTAGATTCTAGATGAGAATTTGAATTTTCTGGGCGAGATTGCTATACTATCGAAATTTAACATTCCCCTAAGGCATACTTAGGATATATCTATCAATATATTGAAGTTAAACGTTTCTGTATGAACAAAATTCATGGAAACTAGAAAAATGTTTTATATAATGAGCGTTCTTGATGCATGTTATAATGTTTCAGTGAACATGCAGGCCGGTAGAATTTCTATTTGAGTGAGTAACATACTCCTTTGGGAAAAAGTACCTTCCAAGCCAAAGTCACATAAAGCTTTGCAGATGGTTATACTATCGAAACTTTCATTGACAGGAAGCCTCTTTGTGGAGTGCTGTTTTCTAGTAAATCAAGCTCCATTAGCGTTGCGGTTGGTGATACCAATGGGTAAAGTCTTATGCGTGTGTTGGCGTTATCTGTTGGCAGAATTAACACAAGACATGTTAAAGCTATATGGTGTGCTCTTGTATCCATTTTATGACAGGAAGATGAAGCCGAGGAAGGAGGAGGGTGCTAACTTGCATCATTATGACAAATTTGGGGTAGAAAGTGAAAAATCTCTTAGACATAATGAAAAGAATGATGCAACAAAGCTAACAGATAATATTCAGAAAGAAAAGGAACTTGCTATGGGGCATGGGCTCCATGAAACATGGTGCTGTTTCAGCAGCTGTCGTTATAGCCCCTGGTGAAATTTCTGTAGCCTCTGGAGAAACTTGTCTGGTCCCAGCGGAAGTGGCTGCAGCCGCAGTGGAACTGCCAGTGGAAGTTGCTGCAGCCCCATTGGAAGCTGCCGCTGCACTGTTGGAAGTTGCTGCAGCTCCATTGTAAGTTGCTTTGGAATTGAAAGATCCTTCTACTGCTTAGTCTTTTTTGTCGGGAGAGGTTGTATCTTATTTCTTACCTCTCTACTATTCTTCATCATTTATAACTCGCTTTAATTTTGGAGTGGGGAAGGGAGAATGCTCATTTTTTAGCAATATTTTCCATTGTTCTATTTGTTTTTTTTATCCAGGATAACTTTCTGAAAATTCTAATATTGTGAGCTAATTTTTTTCCCTTAGGATTAGTTTTTTTGCCCGTCACTTTTACTTTTCGCCCGACTATTCACAGATTAAATTATCTGAGTACATAACCTTCAGTTGCTCAGACCTAAAAAAAGTTAGCCAACAGGTTTCTGCATATATTTATTCCTATGATTTGCAATGTTTTCAGACATGGCTTTGCAAATTGAGAAGGCCTAGGTTTTAGATTTTTTTGCTTAGGCTAAAGAAAGCTATCCAAAATTACTCTTGATGTTGTAGTCTAAAGAATCTGCAAGAAAGTAAAGCGAGAAGATTAGACTGATTGTGAAAAGTGTAAATCTTATTCTCTGTAGTGTCTCTTTATATAAAGGTAAAATCGGTTACAAAAGTTTTATCTATAAAAAATTATCTCAATCACTATATCTATAACACTCCCTCTTGATTGAACGAGTTTTCATTGATCCATACTTTTGTAATTTTGTCAAGTAGGGATCTTTCATGGTTCTCTTATTGAATTCTTCGAGATTAAAGAGTATGCCAAAGTTGTCTCATTAAAACCTTACTTAGAAAAAATCTTGTGAAAAAAAATCATAAGCGAAGGAAAAAGAGTACAATTGCGTATTGTTTCTCTCCCGCAAAAGTATGTTTAAAACATCTTTGAGACGTCTCATACCAATACCAGATACAATGTTTTGAAATATAGTTTTAGGTAACGACTTTGTAAATAAATCTGCTAAGTTGTCGCTCGATCTGATCTGCTTGATGTCAATCTCTCCGTTGTTCTGCAATTCATGTGTGTAGAAGAACTTCGGAGATATATGTTTTGTTCTATCACTTTTGATGTATCCTCCTCT
>JAOWBN010117699.1:0-19357 GCA_028565015.1 Pinguicula moranensis
CGGAATTGTAAAAATACCCGTTTTGAGAAAAGTTCTGTTCTGGGTTCTCCTCGTTTTCATCCGAATCATCGTCATCGAATTTGATTGCATTGGCGGCTGTGTAGGGATAGGAATTGGGGTTCTTCATCGATGAAACTGAATGGGATTGAAAAGGCAAATAGGTCTAGATTTAGGGGTTTGCACCGAGTTTCTTTCTCCAGTTTCTTGTCGCAACCAGTCGAGCTGGGATGTCAGTGGCTGGTTTGTGTGCTAATTTGCGTGGTGAAGGGAGGAGAAGCGGCTTGAACTCAATTCCATCTTTTTTATAGAATTGTTTTTTAGTCCTAATCCCATCATTTTTAAAAAATTTCGTGGGTCGTGGAATTGAATTATCCGACCCATTTTTTTTACTGTGTGTATAGTAAACATAGAATTACGCTCGAATTCTGTCATAATGACACATAATTTTGTCTAGTAAATGGGCCCTAAGAGAACTGAAGAGAGTGACGGTGAAGTCTTGTATGTGTCTTCTATGGTGTCTGAAATCTTAATGGTGTCTGATAAGGCTTTCTGTGATGAGTGGGTCTTGGATTCAGGTTGTACCTTCCAAATGTGTCCTCATCTAGAGTAGTTTGAAAAATTAGATGAGTCTAAGAAAGGCATTGTTTACATGGGAAATCACAATACCTGTAATGTAGAAGGTACTGGATTATAAAATTAAGCATACAGGGAAATAAGTTATCTTAACCAATGTTAGGTTTGTTCCTAAATTAAAAAGAAACTTAATATCCCTAGGATCATTAGAAGAAATGGGATGCTCCTTTGAGTAGATACTGGACCGCGCCTTTCATTCTGCACATGAAGAAAAACCAGGCACAACACTTCAGTCATTGGACCGCTCCAAAAGAAACTGCACATGGAAAAAGAAGCCAATAGAAGCTCGCCACGTCAGACCCTATTCATACAAGTGAAACTCTAATCATATTGTATTGAAGGCAACAAAAATCAGATATTTTATTTTGTTGTGGTTAAATTGAAGAATACAAAAATCAGACCACACCACTTTGGCACCGTCTGTGGGAATCTGCACGAAAAGCTGTCATCAAACAAATGGAGTACAACAGCAGTGATTTCCAATCCGGTTACATTACATATCAATGACGTCCTTACCAAAGGGATCCACCCGACACAAATCCTACTCTTGGGGCCACTACCGTATCTGATCAACAAAATGACGTTGCCAGCTCAGATCTGGCTGCCCAATTAAAAGACCTACAAAATCAGGTTCGTAAGATGACTCATCAGTTAGGGGGCATGGATCGCAGCTCTCCTCGTACGAGAAATTGGCCCCCAAATTCCTATAAGAATGAGTAAAGCGTTCTGTAATAAAATACAGGAGGAGGTCGTAGTCCTCACACCAGCAGTACTGGATAGACTACCAAAATATTCAGGGGACACGGATCCGCGAGAGCATCTACGAACTTTTACACTTTATATGAAGATGACATCTATATCAGAAATTGCGGCATGAAGAGTCTTTGTTCTATCTCTTACAAGGTCTGCGCCAAATTGGTTTCTATCACTCCCCGAAGAATAAATTTGGAATTTTGGAGAGCTTGTATCCCAATTTTCTCAGGCCTTTGCCACACAAAAACAAGTAAACCTTGCGCCGGTACATCTTTTCAAATCTAAGTATCAAAAGAGGATACATGGGCCCCTCAGAGAGTACATCCGTCGGTTTAACCAAGCCTGTACAGAAACTGCAGATTTATCCCTCAGTATGCGAATTATCTCCCTGATCCATGGCCTCCAATATGGTCCTTTGGCAGTCGCATTGATGGACGACCCTCCAACTACTCATGGAAAATTTAGTGATATATGTTGAAGATGTATCCGATAAGAAGAAATGGGTAAACCACTACTGGCGGGGAAGGATCTCATCAAGAACAGACCACCTCGAAAGTGCTGGCAATATGATGAGAATTGAAAGAACCAACAACCATACCGCCCCATAAAGAAAATAGAGAGGCAGAAATACTCAAAGTATCATACATTCCACATATCCCGCACAAGTCACCTAGGAACCATCAAACCTTTGGGACTCCTTAATGTCCCTGCAGAAATGAAACCAGAAACTCGCTGAAAATACTCTCCACATTATTGTCAATTTCACAAGGATAGAGGACACTTAACAGAAGATTGCTGGCAATTAAGGGAAGAGTTAGAGTGACTAGCCCGAGAAGGCCATTTAGCCAAATGGATAGTAGGCCATCCACGACACAGTCATGTATGGACTCGGAATGAGAACTTTGAAGATTTGAAGGGAAAGAAGCTCCGCATTTCCACGATTACCGGAAATCACACAACAGGAGAGACTAATCGAGCTCATAAAAAAGATCAGCGACGGTTTCAGCAAATAGCACACACCCATGCAAGTTCTTCAAAATGTCCAATTCAGTTTGATAATGAGGATCTTCAAACCCACGAGTCTCACAGCTATCCCATGGTAATTAAAGTTGAAATTGGAAGATACATAGTTGACAGGATCTTTGTCGACCAAGGAAGTGCTTCAGATATCTTGTCCCTTGACGCCTTCCACCGAATGAGGTTAGATATTGCTATCCTTCATCAAACTACCACTTCTCTACACGGGTTTCGGGGTGCTGAGGTTAGCACTCTCGGTCTGATCGAACTATCTACCACCTTTGGAAGTGGTGCGCGCTGAAAAACTATACCCATAACCTCTCTCGTGGTAGAAGCTCCCTTTTCTTATAATGTCATATTAGGACGCCCCAGCTTATTTCAACTAAGAGTTGTTGTCTCCACTTATCATATGGTAATGAAATTCCCGACGGAGCACGGGGTGGGACAAACAAGGGCTAATTTACGAGTTGCCAGTATCTATTACACAATGTCAACCACCGGGAAGCGCCCAACCTCTGAAAGGCTAGAACCCGACCTTGATGCAGGAAAGATACCACGTACACTTCAAGAGGCGAAACTAGACAACATCACCCCACTAGGATTTAATGAAATTCCTCTCCATGGAACAAATTCACAGAAAGTAGCTTGCATTGGAACAGAATTGGATTTTGAACTGGAAACAACCCTGATTCAATGCTTACAAGATCATGCAGATGTGTTTGCATGGAGTTCCTCCAATTTCCCCGAAATAAGCCCTAGCGTCGCAGTCCACCACCTCAACATTGCTCACGGCACAAGACCAGTGCGACAAAAGAAATGACATTTTGGGGCCGAAAGGAATAAAATCATACGAGATGAAGTTCAGAAACTTTTGGAAGCAGGGTACATAGAAAAGGTCCAATATTTAGAGTGGCTCTCGAATGTCATCATCGTTCCAAACCGTGGTGGAAAATGGAGACTATGCGTGGATTTCACCGACCTAAACAAGTATTGTGTAAAATATTTATACCCTCTTCCATCGATCGATCAAATCGTCGACTCTGCTGTAGGCTGCGAATAGTTAAGTTTGATGGACGCATTCCAAGGATATCACCAAATCTTTTTGAATCCGAAGGATCGGTTAAAAACAACCTTTGTAATCGAGGATGGCACCTATTGCTATAAGGTCATTCCCTTTGGACTAAAAAATGCAGGAGCCACCTACCAAAGTATAGTCAACCAATTTTTTCAAGCACAGCTGGGACATACCATGGCAGCATATGTTGACGACATGCTTTTCAAAACTAAAAAAGCAACGGATCACATCACACACTTGGTCGAAACCTTTAAAATCTTGCGATGCTATCAGCTTAAGATAAAACCTGCTAAATGCACATTTGGCGTATGGAAAAATGACATCCTTGCAAAATATGACCCCACCTCGAACATTGAAAGAAGTTCAAACCCTCGTTGGAAAAATGGCATCCCTTGGACAATTCATCTCCCGGTTAGGAGACAAGGGTCTGCCATTCTTCAAGGCAATCCAACTAGGAAAAAAATGTGAATGAACTCCAGAGTGTGATTGTGCATTCCAAGAATTAAAAACTACCTAAAGTCGCCCCAGATTCTGGTAGCACCACATCCCTAGGAATACCTATTTGTCTATTTGGCAGTAACACAAGAGGCCATAAGTGCTGTTTTGGCGCGCGAAGATGGACACCTACTTAAACCCATCTACTATGTAAGTAAGACATTACACTAGGCCTGCTTATTCGGAAATTTTCGACGTAAATGGGAATTTCCATTTCCGTTCTGAACTCAGTTCGAAAGGAAATTTCTGATCCATTTCTATTCCGAATTACCCTATTTCCATTTAGAATTGAAAATTGGAATCGAAAATTCCGAATTTTCGTTTTGAAATGGAAATTGAAATTTCCGTTTCCATTTCTGATTTCCGATCACTATTCATTGTTTGCTATAGTATGCATTTTTGCCGTGAAAAATATTTTTTGCAGTGAAAAATATTTCATTTCCATTCCCAATTAAGTTCATATTCTGAGTATGAAATCGGAAATTTCCATTTATGTTCCGATTAAGTTCGGAAATGAAATTTGACTTCCATTTCCGTTCCATTATACCGAATAATACTTTGGAAACAGAACTCGGAAACGAAAATTTTCGAAAATGGAAATTTCCGATTTCCATAGCACCCCTACATTACACGGAACTGAGGTCAAATATCTGGAGGTTGAAAGAATTGCAATGTCTCTAGTAACGGTAGCAAAGCGACTTCGCCCTTACTTTAAATCACACCCCCTCACTATCCTCACAAATCACTCGATGAAAAAAATACTCACTCGACCCGACGTTTCTGGAAAATTGGTAAAATGGCAATAGAGCTAAGTGAATATGATATTATCTACAAATCTCGAAGCACACAAAAAGCTCAGGCACTTGCAGATTTCATTGCAGAAAACACAAGAACCCCGTGGAAAAAAAATCAGGAACACTCGATGTGGACGGGTCATATACCACACAACGTGGTGGAGCAAGGATCATCTTAAAGGAAGACCATGGCGAAACCCTGAAAATTGCAATACAATTAGACTTCCCCATTACCAATAATACAGCAGAATACGAGTCCCTGATATTGGGAATTGAGATCGCCATACAACAAGGGGTTACAAATCTCATTGCCTGTACTGATTCCCGCCTGATTTATGAACAGTACATAGGAACATTTGAGACCTGTGATGATACGCTAAACCAGTACCAGGAAAAACTCTGAAATTGAGTCAAGCTTTTCAGGATTTCAAGCTCCAACACATACCTCGAGCAAAAAACATTAATGCCGATACTCTGTCCCAACTTGCGTCCCATCTAGGTGCTCAAGACGAACAATCCATCCAAATCATGATACGCAAGGATCCCATAATCAAAACACCAACCGTTCCTCAGGCAGAGGCTACCATGACCCTTAGCGAAGTCACCTAGATGACTCCCTTAATCGCATATTTGAAGGATGGAATCTTGCACGACAAATATGGATTCATGCTTCGCGATTTACACTCATAAATGAAAATCTCTACAAAAAGAGTTTTGAGGACCCCCTCCTCCGATGCATTGTGCATCCCCAGACACAACTCCTACTTGAAGAAATGCATGAAGGATAGGGATCAATTCACATAGGCGTACGAGCCCTCACTAGAAACATATATCTGCATTGTTTTTATTAGCCCTCCCTGTTGCAGGATACCCTAAATTATACAAGAAAGTGCGAACAATGCCAAAAACATGGAAACCGGATGCCACATCCGACCATTCCTATGACAGGAGCCTCAATCACATGTCCTTTTGACATATGGGGAATGGATATCATTGGACCACTCCCTCCAGCTCCTGTACAAAAATGATTCATTATCACAACAACCGAATATTTTACCAAATGGGCAAAGGCAGAAGCAGTGGCTAGGGTGACCGAAAAAGATGTGATACATTTTCTATGGCGAAATATTGTCTGCCGTTTCGGAATTCCCCAAATCCTAATCACTGATAACGGCGCATAATTCTGTGGGACCAAAATAAAAATTTGGTGTGCTAGCCTGCAAGTTCAACAAATATTTATGTCATCATATCACCCTCAGTCTAATGGGAAAGTCGAGGCCCTCAACAAAATTATTCAGCTCGGGTTAAGAAAGAAGCTCCAAGGTCATAAGGGAAATTGGGCAGAAGAGTTGCCCGAAATCCTTTGGTCTTATCGAACTTCAATCAGCACCTCAACAGGAAACACCTCTTTTTCCCTAGTATACGGATTGGAAGCTGTATCAATCCCTGACATCACCTTTGGTGCTTACAGGGTAGTATCCTACAATCCCAAACTAAACACCCAAAGTCGCCTAACCGACTTGGCCCTCCTCGACGAAGTTATAGAAGCAGCACGCACAAGATTAACTTATCATCAGCGGCAATTTCGGGGAAGACATAGACCAATACAGACCCGAGACGAGCCTCTAGAAGGCGATCTCATGCTAAAATAGATCAAAACCCCCCGGGAGTCAGGAAAAATTATAACCTACCTGGGAAGGACCCTATCGCCTTCTCAAAAAAATCAAAGTGGAGCCTACCAGTTAGCAACTCTGCAGGGCCAACCCCTAATTTACTCTTGGAACCTACAGAGCATCCAGAAGTTTTATAAAAGCACATAGTAAACAGAAAGTCTCTAAGACTCTGTATACACCTCCCCGGTATGTACGAAAATAAAATAAAGACTCACGGTATTTCGAATATGCCATCGCTAAAAAGACGTTCACGCTTTTACGTGGAACCGTCACTAAAAAGACGTTCACGCATTTACGTGAAACCATCGCTAAAAGACGTTCACGCTTTTATGCGGAACCATCACGAAACGTCAGGCCCCACCCGTACACAGAACTATTACCAAGCAATGTGCACGGGGCTGTCAAAAAAATAAAAAATAAAAATAAAAATACTCATTTTTTCACATATAATATCCGAAAAAAGTACACATCCTAATCATTGCAATGATTCACGTATTGCGGTCATAACCTAAATGATGACATGGAAAAGTTCAGCTTGTAGCCCATAAAGGTAAATTCCGGCATCCCATAAAAGAAATTGGCAATACACGCATCTGGCACAAAATATAGAATAGCAACTCCTCTTCACAAAGTTTCAAGATGGCACTGGAAACGAGCCTTTTTAGCTGATGCTCTGAACTACCTAAAACCCATCCAAAATTGGAATTTAAAAGTGCAAGACATTCTGCAGACATCGATTCCTTTTTGATCAACTGAGAAAAAAGTTGATTGATTCAAACAGTGAACAAGACATACAGTTTTTTCCTCCAGGATTTTTTGTTAACAAGATTTCTTACACCCAAAATTGCAAAGCACAAAAATAGATTACTATAAGAAATAAATAAAAAGAAATCCACTAGAAGAAAGCAGTACACCGAGAATCGCAAGGAAACAAGCTTATTACATAGAAGACCAAGAGAGAGCACGGAGAATTACACAGAAGCAACAGGAAAATAACAAACCACCAACATCTACTAGAAAAACACACTGCATGTTACACAAGGTGGGAAAATTCATCCACCATCGGGGTACATTCCTGGATGAACGAGGCGGAACCAAGAAAACGGCGGAGACGGGCATTTTCATCCACTCGAGCTGCCAAACGATTAAAGGAAGTAACCACGGACTGGAGTTGCTCAACCTGAAAGTTAATGGCAGACCAGACTACCTCCAGATAATCCACCTCCTGAGCCAAGGACGGACGAGTAGTAACCAGCAAGCTCTTGCAAATCAGACTCCACAGCCTCCATCCGTTGAGCCTGAGCTGATGCATGAGACGACAACAAGGACAATTGATGAAGATGAGAAGCCTGCTCCTCGTAGGCAGATTCCATCTCACCCTTGAACATGTTAACCCAATAAGCCACTTCCAATTTACAACGCTCCCAGAGGAACTGATATTCTGCGTCACGAGGTCCTATGTGAACCCATCTACCGCATTGTCCAACAAAAATAGGATCACCCCACATCTCACCCAACCATCCAAGAGCAATAATCGGACCTGGCTCTGAATTCTCTCCCACCACCTGGAAGTATGCATAGGACAAAGGATTCTCGCCAGAAAAAGGAAGAGTTGGTGAGGACAAGTTCGCTGCTAAGACAAAAAAATATATACAAGCAACAAAAGGAAACATTTAGTCTAAACAACAACGAAACACGAAGATCAGTAGTCACTATAGGAAAGCAGAAGAGGAGATCCAAAGAAAAACCGCCTTGCATGGCCATCTTGAGTAAAGAAACTAGAAGATCTATTGCATTGGGAAACCTTTGTCAAAGACAAGAATATATGACAACAATAAGACACAGAAGACGAAGGGTTGAAGAAAAGTCATGCTACATGGAAATCCAAAAATCTGGCAGAAGATACAGGCCAGAAAGCCAAAACTTTCTTCAAAAAGATTTGACAAAAAAGGGGGGAAGGGCTAAGTGGTATGCCCCTTATTTGGGTTGATCCACAACAAATACTTACCCACCTGATGGAAAAAGGCTCAAAGCCCAAATCTACCCATTACGCCAAGCCCAGGAAAGATGCCACATCACTGCGCCATGCTGGAGAGTAAAATATATAATAGAATTTCCAAGGCCACAGGATAGGACTGATTGGCTACTATTTCAAAATGAAAGGACCGCGCCTTTCATTCTGCACGTGAAGAAAAACCAAGCACGACACTTCAGCCATTGGACCGCTCCAAACGAAACTCCACATGGAAAAAGAAGCCAATAGAAGCCCGCCACGTCAGACCCTATTCAACATACAAAACACATATAAAAACCTATGTAGAGAAGGACACAGAGAGAGGAATTTTGGTAGAGAGGAATTGAGGAATTTTTATAGAAGTGAAACTCTGATCATATTGTATTGAAGACAACAAAAATCAAATATTTTATTTTGTTGTGGTTAAATTGAAGAAGACAAAAATCAGACCACACCAAATATACATTGCCAATTTTTTTAGGAAGATTTAAACAACCCTACAACCAATGGTGGATCCAAGATGGAGTGCCCCCCTCACACCCCTACATAATACCATTTCAAGTTGGTTGTTTAAACACCCTACAACTAGGGGTGGATCCAGGAGTGGGTGACCCCCACACCCCTGCCATATATTCCTGAAGCTTTGAATGTGAAAATAAATGACTTGGAGGTCGTGCTTGAGGATTCGTTGCATGATTATGTTGTTGTAGGGCATCTCTCCGGTTGTAAGTCTCACTCTAAGAAAGATTATATCTTTCCGCCCACTCAAGTGGAGTTAACTTTTCACCTTCGAAGATGAGAATGTGAGTAATCACCGTGTGTTTCTTAATTTTGATGGTGAGTGTGTGCAAAATTCTTTGTGTTACTTTGCTTGAGATTTGAAGATTTGAAGACTTCATTTGATATTGCAAAGTTTTCCATGGTTTTTACATCGTGTTACACTGGTTCTTTATAGAACATGTGTTCTGGTACATTCATGAAGTAAAGTCATCTGCCTCATCCATGTGCTTCCTGATTTTGTGTTGCACGTTTTGTGGAGTAAGCCATATGCCTTCTGACTAGTGTTGCAGGTGCATTTATGAGAAGGGATTGATCATGGAGATGTAGTCAACAAGCCTGTAGCATTCTGATGAAGACTATTTACGGAGATATAGTCAACAGAAGAAGAAACAAGGCCGACCTGCTAAGCAAAAGAAATTGGTTGTTACTATGATTGTGCTTTCTCTGCAGCCTCTGGATGTCTCATGTTCCTGTATGGAATGTACGGGACTCATGGAGCAATCCATGCAGTTGCATATGCGCCATGTTATCATATATCATATGCCGTAATTTATTTTTCTTTGTTTTGCGTACGCCGATGATTTTTCTCAATAATGTTCCACCTATTGGTCGTCGTTTGGATTTTCCTACAGTTATTTCAAATGAATCTATGGGTGACAAGATTTGGCTGTTTACTCAATTGGATACTGTTTATTTTGTTGTTGTTGTTACTAAACAGTTAGCATTCTCAGCCGCCTGACAGGGGGTTAGCATGCTCTTTGTGTTAGTTTTCACTACGTGTGATGTGGTGAGACGTCGACAATTATGGTCACATATTGATTCTTTGTTGCCATCATCTATCTCTGTTATTATTCTAAGGGATTTTAATGTGTTGCGTTGGACTCTAAAAAGTTTGGAGGGGTGCCCTACCCTTCACAAGCTAAGAGAGAGTTTAATGACTTCGAAATTATTTATATGATTTACCTACTCAAGGATAATAGTTTACCTGTTTTTCTAAGCATCTCAACAGTTACATACTAGAGCGCTTGGATAGGGCTTTGGTCACTCCTACCTGGTCCTCTCACTTTTCAAATGATCATGCCCTTTGTTGATTTAGAATCGTGTCGATGTTCACCCCCTTGTCACGTTTTGTTTTTAGTGCATGTGGGTGACTCATTATGATTTTCTTGCCATGGTTGTGCATTCGTGGCGTGATCCTTGTTCCTTGCACGATATCACTAAGTTGACATCTCAGTTTAAGAGATTGAAGGTCCATCTTTGCACATGGAACGAAGAGTTTTTTGGGCACGTGTTCTAATATCTAGAGGAGCTCCGTACCCGTGATATAAGATCTGACCACTATATTCTTTGGTAATCATTCTCTACAGGCTGATCTTGAGCAACTTCGTCAGGATTATGAGCTCCGCTTACAGTAAGATGAGATTTTGTGAAGTAGTAGAGCCGAGTCAAATGGCTAAAGCAGGGGGACCAAAAGACTGCATTCTTTTATGTCATGGCATGTCATAAGGCTGTTAAGATACCTATCTCAAACATTACTGTATTTGATGGTGTCCGGATTATTGGCAAAGCCTTGATCCTTTCAGAGGCAGTAGACTACTTTCAGAGAATTCTCACTAAGGAGGCTCTTGTCCCCGTGTTCTATTCCCCACGACAATCGATGTTCCTATGCTGACTTTGTCGGATATTGCTTGTGATAACATGACACTGCCAAACTTTATTCCATCTTGGGTCTCTGCAATGGATAATTTGTGATGCCTCATCTTTCTCCGGGGTTGTTATCGCAACATAGGAGTCCTTACCCCCCACCCCCACCCCATGTTGAACCCATACTAGTCGCACAAACCAATGCATGTCCTTTCAGCGCCACTTGTCCTCACTCATGCACACCCTGGGAAACATCCCAGGAGATGCCCACCCCAATATTACTCTCAACCAACACATTTAACTTTGTAGTTTCTTTGTAAATAGGCTTCCAAATTTGAAGGTGCACCTTGTTGATATGAGTTTTATTAACAACCTTATGTATTACATAATCAGCTTCTATGCTCAACTTCGTCTGATGATATTGTTGGATGCCCAAGATGAATTTGGATTCTTGTATGGCTTAAAGTAATTGGACCTTGATGTGTGAATTACAGTAAACTGCAGTTTCGTGATTTCTTTCAATCAGAGACACAAACGTGGTTGGATTAGTCTAAAAATGTAACTGGAGTCAGAGAACTCATCTAGCATCATCCTGTCTAAAGGATATCCGATTTGATCGAAACGATTGTGAGATATGAATTTTGGAACACACTGCTTTTGTTCATTCACAATCTGCTATTCATAGCACTGCACAACCTTGATTTTATTGGCGATCGGAGGTTACAACGTATTTTATCAAATTGAAATTTTATCCAGGGACAGAGGACAGATCAAGCCATATTTGGAATGAAGGAGATCAAATTATAACGGTTCGATTGTGAGGTATTGATTTCAAAACATACTGTTCTCAAACTTGAATTGTGCACTCTATTTATGGAGATCATATCGAGCATATGCGATGTTGAACTTGTCGGAGGTCACGACCTTTGCTAAAAGATGCCAAATGGGTGTTCATTTTTTCTTATTATATCTTTTAATTAAATTAATCTATTAGTTTGTGAGAATTTTGAATTTTTATCCTATTAGATAATTACCTACTTTGGGGAATTAAGTTAGGATAGATTCTTACTTAGGTAAGGTTCAATTTTAATAGGATTTAAATTAAGTAGGGATCAAATAAAGTATATGGATTCGAATCATAGACCCATAAAAATTGTAGCCTATTTAAAGGCAGATTTTGCCCATTTTCAATACAAATTTTTTACGTTAATTTCATTATGAGCTTTGAGAGTGATCTCTTTGTTATTGAATTCTTATTCTAAAGCGAATTATGTTGCATGCATATTAGGCTTATGTCAAGTTGATTATATGATTTTTATGTTGATCATGGAATAGATCATCTGGTACGCGTTTGATCAATTCATTGATTAATATTCGTTTCTAGCATAGTAGTTGGCTTAGGGTTGATGTTCCATGCTTTGATTGGGTTTCTACAGCATAACATAAACTCAACCATGTCGTTTCTTTTCCATCGATTAATTTGAATTGTTTCTCTTTTTATTTCAGTCAATTCATTTGGCTTGCTATCTTCGTGTATCTCTGTGTGCAAGAATAAGTTTCGAACTCCACGTTTACATTTCACTTGCAAATATTCACATCACCATCAATTGAGGAACTTCGAAATGCACTAAATGATATTAATGTAGATTCATCTCCTTGTCCGGATGAATTTTATAGTGCCTTTTGTATCTCTTGTCGGTATGTTATCCATGAGGACATTTATGGGACTGTGTTGGATTTTGTTGGTGTAGACCGCTTCCTGTTTCTTTCCGTGTTTCAACATTTGTATTACTTTCTAAATGTGCTATGCCATCCACTTTTTCTAATTTTCACCCAATTAGCTTATGTTAGGTATCCTCGAAGATCATTTTTAAGATACTTGCTAAACAGTGAATTCAATTCTATTATTTAGGCGCAAGGAGGATTTGTTGTGGGATGAGGTATTGTTGATAATATAGTTCCCACTTTAGGGATGACTTCTTACATGGGTATACCTGCACGAGGGGGAACATGATTCTAAAGTTGGATATGCACAAAGTCTTTGATCAGGTTCATCCATCCTATCTTAAGATTGTTCTTGGAAATTTGGATTATATGATTCTTGGATATCTATGATAGCCCACTTGGTGGAATCGCCTCAATTCTCGATTTCCCTTAGTAAAGCATGGGATGGTTTCTTTTAGTCTTCACGAGGTTTACAACAAGGTGATCCATTATCTCCATTGTTGTTTATCCTTAGAAGTCGTTGATTAGCACACTAGGTGTACTCAGTCAAATTTTACCTTTTCCTCTTCACCGCGGCTGCTCCACTGTGTCTCATCATTTTTTTGCTGATGATGTTTTGATCTTCATGAACGGGAGCTTACTTAATCTGGCTAAGTGAACGACTTTCATTCAATGCCTATGAGGTCATCTATGGACAGGAAATTAATCCGATAACGAGCAACTTTTGTGTTCCTTATAGTTTCTCCCTAGATCGGGCAATACATACATAGGCTCTTATGGAGTTCCAATAGACATATTCCTTTTTATTTATTTGGATTGTTCTATCTTCCGGGGTTGCACAACCTAAGCCTATTCTCTTTCCTATTTGACAAAGTATATAAAAAATTAGCTAGTTGGAAAGGAAAATTACTCTCTTCGGAGGGAGGGGGAGAACATGACATTTATTTAGTAGGTTTTGAGTTGTCACTTAGGGGAGGACGTTCGAAAATCGAAAATCAAAAATGGCAATTTCCGTTCCAATCCGAAATTATTTCGAAAATGGAATCTGATTTTCGATCCGATCCATAGTTTTTTTTCGGAATTCAGAATTCAGAATTCGGAAATCGGTTCGGAAATTCAGAAATTGGAATTTTTGAATTTCCCCCAAAATAAATTCGAAAATTTTGGAAATTCGGTTCAATCCAAAAATTAATAATAATAATAATTAAAAAATATTATTTTGCTCTCCTGGACGTCCTGGTAGCTGGTGGGTTTAGAGAAGAAAGAGCAAAATTCAAATCAGACTATCAGTAAAGGAATAATAAACAGATTTTAGAAAACAAATTAGAAATTCCGAACAAATTTTCCGTTCCGAGCCAAATTGTAATTCGGAAGTCACTTTCCAATTCCGATCCGAACAGAAATTGGAATTCAGAATTTTGGATCGGAATTCGAAAAATTTCGGAAATCGAAAATTCCAATTTCCAATTTCTAATTGCCCAGCCCTATTGTCTATCTATTCATATATTTTCTTTGCTCAATCCTCCTAAGGTGACCATTGATACGTTCCACAACCTATTTGATGAATTCTTTTCGTGCAATTTAGAGTTTGACAAACGGTGCCACTTGCATTCTTGGTTGGATATTTGTTCCCCAAAGGAAGAAAGCGACTTGGATTTCTTGAACTTGTTTGATGTTGCTCATTCTTCGTACTGTAAGATCGCTTGGAAGGCTGTCTCTGATAACTCGTTATGGTCCTGGTTTGTTTTTGCTAAATATATGTCACGGGTACCCACCGTGCATATTATTATTCCACTATCGTCTTCATCCCTCTGGCGGTCGCTCTCTTCACATTTCAGATTGGTATCTTACAATTATGTTTGGGCTATTAATTTTGACAGAGTTTCTTTATGGTATGATGATTTGTCAGGGGTAGGGAGCTTGGCATCTAGAGGTTTGCCGATCACCTTACCCTCTTACCAACTTATTGATATTGGCCAGCCGTCTGTGGATGTGTCATCACTCATCCCCTGGAAACAGATCATGACTAAGCTATCTTCCAGAGGCATTCGCATTGTAGAATTTATTGATATTCAATTTTGAAGCCTAACCAACATTGCAAATTCTCAATAAATCAGTATGGAATCTTCTATATCATGCTCAGTCTTCACCGTTTCCATTCAAGGTGGCTTGGTGTTTGGTATTCCACCCAGGATAAGAGTCTTTTAGTGACGAGTTTGGCATAACATTGTTCCTACTAACTCTCTCATACGACGTGAAGTAGGCATTTAGCATCCATGTGTTTTTATGTTCTTCTGGCATAGAAGAGTCCATTGAACATTTGTTTATGTGTTATCCAATTGTGGCGCACATTTGGAAGTTTTTCTTCTCTATGCTCACCATGCATTTTGGATGCCTCGCCCACCATGCATTTTGGATGCCTCGCCATATGATGCATTTATTCTTGGAGTTTTCTAGAGTTAACTTTCAATTCTCTTTACTCATTTTCCTGCTCCCTACGCTTATTTTTTGGGAGCTTTGATTGTTCGAAATAGTGGTAGGTTTTAGAATGCCATTGTTGACCTAACACATGTGCCTCGAAAGTTTTGCGGTGGCTTTCGGAGTTGGCCCCTCTGCTCCGTTCTACTAAGGTCTCATTGTCTTTGGATTAACTACATAATATCATTGTCAGATACACATGTAACGTGTTTTATTAAAGCGCCCCATGCCAATTTTCTAGGATTGTCCCCCCTCCAGCTGGCTGAAATTCAACATTGATGGTTCAACTTCAATAGTCTGCAGTTGCTGTGATGGTATCTTTGTGACTCTGATGAACATTGTCTTTTGGCTTTCAGTCAATATTTAGACGGGACATCCAACACCATCGCCAAGATAACTTCCTCCATGTCATTACTCTGCGTTATTTACTCGGCTTAGATTGTATCATCTATGAGTCTAACTCATTGTTGTTGATGAATTGGTTTAATACGGTGGCATCTCTTCCTTTGCAGTATCTCCCTCGATAGCAAGATAGCATTATTCTAGTGGCTTTTCACTCATTGCAGGTTCAATGCTCATTTTAAGTCTAACTTTTGTACTGATTGTCAAGTTAATCTTGGGGTGACTCGTTCTTTCACTTTCTTTGAGACTTATGTAGCCCTCCCCCATTCTGCTGAATTGCATGTTGATTGTCTTTAGCTCCCCAGTCTTTGTATGATATATTATCCCTAACCTTGGCTTTATGGTCATTTTTTTTAGTTACTACTTTTTTGTTCTTTACCTTGTCTTGTATGATATTATTTTTATTAATATACTATCTTTTTGCAAATAAATAAATAAAAACATTTGAGTTTGGTGGCATCAACTCCTCCACTAATAACTTTTTATACAGCATAAATAGGCATTTGCCACCTAATGACAGTAGGGATAGATCCTTATTTGTAAGTATTTATATTTTTGTAAAGCACTTTTCAATGAAAAGAATTATAAAAAATTACTTTGTAGATAAGTGGTGTGTTTGCAAAAATTGTGGTACTATATAAAAAATCACAATAATATTGTTTGCAAATATTTTTCGGGAGAAGGAATAAGAGAAATATGAGGAATGAAAAGTGAAGGGTAGTTTTGGATTATAAGAATTTTTATTGTGACAAAAATGTCTTAATGTATGTATTCCACTTGTTTGCAAAAATGTCACCGTTTGTTTTTTCACCTCAGAAACACCTCTTTACTTGCTTTTGAAGTATGAATTTAATTGATTTTTCAACCATTAAAGTTAAAGCTGAAATAGATTTTAGAAATATTTTAAAATAAAAATTGTGGTTGATTGACCAAAAGTACTTAACAGAACCATTTGGAAACACGGTCTAAGTATCTTTGGGTTGCTAGCCCCATCCGTTAACTTTAAAATAATTGAAACCTTTTGATTTATTAGGAGTTGGGGTGGGGTGGGGATCATGGATGTGGATCAGGGGTATGATTTCTATCCTCGTAGGTGGGACTGGTGATTTCAATTTATATAATTTAAAAAAAAAAAAAAGAGGGCCATAGGGTACAAATTGAAGCAATAATTTTTGACGAAAAACTTTTGAAAAGTTAAATTTCAGAAACAAACTAATGTAAAGTTCTGGGCTGAGCTGTTACCGCCTAAGCCACTTATTTTCCTGCTAAACAACAGAACGGGCCGGGCTGCATTTCATTTTTAGCTTGATAGGCCGGCCTGGATCAAAACTGTTTTGTCCATATGCCTGCCCACTAAATACTCCAGAGACAATGTACGAGGAAGGAGAAAACTTTAGTTTCGGTATTATCAAATATGCTGTCCAATCGTTGGGTTTTGCACTAAAGCTTTTGGTTCTCAAAGCATTCTTTTTGCATTTCCCTTTTTTACGACACATTAACAAGCGGAGCAGTAGAAGAGTCACCAGCAAGTGAATGAAAATCATTTTGTTTTTGGCAAAAAAGCGTAATTTGAGCCACATACCTAGGACTGCTAAAAACGTCGGTTATAGTATAAAAACAGAAAATTACCAATTACGACAGATAGTTATTTTCAGTTCCAGTTTTTATTTTGATACTGAAATCCAAAAATCAATAATGGTTAATTTTGATACCGTTTTTTTTTTTTTTTATAAAAATTGATACCAAACGGGTGGAAAAATGGGTATACGATAGGAAACCTCGACTAAACCCGGTGTATGCCGGACGCCAAACGGGGCCATATGGTACAAATTTAACACAAGAAAATCACAAGAATGATGAGCCTCACGTGTTTAAGAGCAATCCCAAACATATATTTGGTGTTAAATACATAGATTAATGTAAATATATGGGATCCATCAATCTTATAATTTTTTTATGTTAAATTTGTGCACTATATCATTGATTAGTACTTCTACACGTACTACTGGCCCATTTTGCGCGGCCTCTTAAAATTATAATTGGCTTTTAAGAACCTCGAACTACGAGATTGATGAGTTATTTTTTGAAAAAAAAGTGCTTATAATCCACTTATAATTTTAAGAAGGTTGCGCAAAACAGGGGCTAACCAACTGTCAAAGCCCTTTATATCTTCATGAGGATTTATACGAGTGACTTGATTATCACCTAAAGAAGCATATTTATATGGTACCGCCTAAATTCCGATACCAATATTGTTGGGTATACACTGATTAGGTTGTAGTGTGGTTGTGGTTGGTGTGACACAGATTTCACAAAAAGTCCTCAGTCCATTTGCAGCTTATAAATACACCACTATACTTGCACATTTTATCCAATCCCTTTCTCGGTCTTATGGTTACAAAAGAGGGATTTTTATGTTTTTTTCACTAAGAAGTATTATTTTAATTAATAATTAAATTATTAATTTTTAATTAATAAATACTATTTATTAATTAAAAACAATTCAACTATTATTTTTCCTTAGTCAAGAAAAAGGTTGAGAAAGTATCATTTTTTTAGCCAAAAGGTTGAGAAAATATCAATTTTTTTGCCAATAAATTTTTTATTTCAATTAACGGAATACTAGAATTACTGTTACCGTTATCGATAATACTAGTATCGTTACCAAAATTAGGCTCTCCGTAGTTAGTCATACATGAGTAGAAATTATTATTTCCGGTAACGTTTACACATTAAACGCCCCTAATAAGAGATGATTCTTTCGAGTTTTCATATAATTTCATCAAATGGAGTCCAACAACTTCAAAACATAAACAATAAAAAATGGAATGGTTATAACTTGTGAGTGAGAAGTTTTCTTGAAATCCAATACTTGCAACAAATTGATATATTCATGCAGTCTTCAAACAACAGTAGAATATCTACCATAGTCTTCGTAATTCACTTCCTTTTTCTAAAGTTCCAGGCAATCGAAATCAACATCAAGTTTTTCTATAAAAAGGAAACCCTTCATCATCAATCAACAAAGTATCACTAGAAAAGCAAAAAAGGCATGTAAACTTTTGGTTGTCATATTGCTCGTACTGTCTGCAGCTCCACAGTTGTCGTCTTCACGTGTGCTGATGGTTAAAGGAGCAGCCGACAGCCAGTTAGTCTTTCGTAGGTACGGATTTCATGTCTCAAAAATGAATACATGGAATCAGGTGCGAAGCTACCTTATTTGAAAAGGTTAAATTGCAAATATAATGTCCCTATATTTAAATCCATCAAATTTTTTTATCCACAATTTATGTGGGACAATTATTCTCAACATTCCCCCCAAGAACAAATGGACCACATATGCCCCTCAAATCGGAAATCAGAAATTCCTCCCATAAAGTATCGTTCATTCAAGGACCTTAAATCAAGGATTCCTTCCCTCAACATTGTCCATTTAGGAACATTAAAATCGTGGATTCCTCCCCTAGAATCAGGGACCACCGGTGCACCCGCACATAACCATCGAAGAATGCACATAACCATCGAAGAATATCTCCTTAAATCGGGAATTCTTCTCTGAACATTGTCTATTTAGGGACATTAAAATTGGGGATTCCTCCCCTAGAATCAGGGACCACCGGCGCATCCGTAGATAACCATCGAAGAACGCACATAACCATCGAAGAATATTTCTATTTAGGGTGTCAGAACCTTTACGTCCACGCTCACCGCTCCACTGTTATGATTTAATTTCGGTTCCGTATCCTACTCGACACCACATATTAGTATGATATTGTCCGCTTTAGGCCAGAGTCCTTGGTCCGTTCGGTAGCCGGTTAACGGAGGGTTTAGGCTGGTTTTCCGCGAGTAAACCGACTTTAACCGGGTCTGACCC
>JAOWBN010117809.1:0-19356 GCA_028565015.1 Pinguicula moranensis
AAAATAACTCTTCATTTTTTCAAAAAAAGTTCTTATAATCTAATTATAAGTATAAGAGGGTCTGCGCAAAACACCCCCTTAATATATGAATTTCACTCATATCTCAATTAAGATGTTCGTGATTTTACTTTTGTAATTATATAAATAGGTGGAGGATCAATGACCCTTAATTTTGCCTCTAAGTTTCACTAAAATTTTATGTTTAGGGTTCGTAGGTTTTAATTTTCGAATTTTGAGCTTAGGATTTACGATTTTGGGAGGTTTAGGACCCTAAAACTAAACTTAAAAATCATAAACCTCAAAAAAAATTTAAACCCTAAGCTCAAACTTCGAAAATATAAACCCTAAGACTTAATTATCTAAAAATTTAAACTCTAAATCTCAAATTCTACGAACCCTAAACATAGAGTTTTAGTAAAATAAAGACAAAATTAGGGCCATTGATCCAATCATCCAATAGATTATTATCACAAAATTAAGAAAATTATAAATGATAATTTTTGCAACTTCATTTATAATATCGCACACCCATGTTAGTTCGAATCACATAAAGAAGATAAAACTAGAAGATACTTGGAATTTAAGACACTTCCCATCATGTTTTGAAATATGATACTTGATAACATTATGCCTGCGCCTGATGCTTCGCTGAAAATGATAGTTTCAGATGTAGCATTATATCCCGCAAGGCTTTCTTTCTTCTTCATTGCATAAAGATTCTTCTCAGTCCCACTTCTTGGCCTTGAATGAGGAGGCCTTGGGGATTCGGCTGAGGACACTGGTATCCAACCTTTTGTAGTTGTGTTTAAGTTGATCAAAGACATTGTAAACAAAGCCATCTACTTGATCTTCGTATCGTTCGTACAGCACAGGCAATGTGTGCGCAGCAACAATACCTTGTAAACACAAAACGCGCCGTTATGTGAATCAGTTAGAATCAAAGCTTAAAGCAGGGAGTATATCAAAGCTGCTCTTCAAACAAAACTCCATCACAGAACTTTATCAAAGGCAAATGCATTGCTTTAGTCTAGTCTAGCGGGCATACAGTCCAATACTGTGAACTTTCCATCAACAAACAATGATTCCCTGGCACTAAACATCTCAGATAAATCAAACCAAACATACTCAGTAAATTCCGCCTAAACCAGGGTCTGGGGACTAAACATCTTAGATAATTACCACAATCGTCTTTGTTTCTCTCAGACTACCACCACCTCACAGGTATATAACTTCTATGGAAGAAAGCAAAAATGAGTGGACGCTTTGAGGGTTATATTTGATTATACATTTCTTTGTAAGATCAGAAATAAATTTGCATATAACACGCCTCATACTCTTGCGTTCAGCTGTTTCTGTTGTATCTTTATTTTCCTAGATGACAAAAATGAAAAGGAATGCCAAGAAAATGCATTCTGTTCATCTTTTCTTCACTAAAGTTGTGTAGCTTACCAATATATATCAGAGTCAAGAAGTTGAACCAGGTTCCAATAATGGCAGCAACCCACAAGCTAGCAACAACCTGCAGCTAGTGTCAGTCTCCATCCAAACTAGAAGGATAATCTTTCAAAGAAATAAGCTCAATGTCTACTATATGAAGAAAACAAATTACCAGAACTGAACGAACCAAAAGAAAAGAAAAGAATGAACCAAAAGTGAAAGTAAAGATAAATTACCAATAGAAACTGCTTCATATTTCCTCCACTGGCAACATCCTGCAAGAAACTTAAACCACGATTCACCTCAGACCCTGCCAGTCTGCCGATGCTGACAAAGTACTCCTCCGGCAGAACAATACGGGGGACAGCAGATGGAGATCTGTTTCCAGGATGAGTGCAAAAAATTAGAAGAATGCAGCATAGTGTCCGCATAACAAGAAAGCAGCGAGGAGATATCTTTGTACTAAGATTACCGATTTATAATCCCTGATGCGTTTGCCCAGACAAACTTAAGCAGCATACCAATGGCGAGAAGCAAATTCGCCCAATCTTGAAAAAAGCCCTAAGTCGGTTCTGCTCGATGAGATGAAATCGAGCAGAGAATGTAATGGCGAGAAGTGAAGTTGAAGGAGAATAGCCGTCGAACAGAGAAGGAGAATAGAAAAGTTTCGAACAAGAGCAAAAGGCCCAAATCCCAGCTAATGACACAGAGGGTAAACTCGACTTTTCACATTACAAAACCTATGCCCAGTCGCGCGACCGCGCGTGACAATTTCTCGAGGGCAGTGATTTTTTTTTGAAATGTACAGGGGTAAAGTAGTTCTTTTGAAAGTAGAAGGGGATAAGTTGGCTAATAGTTATAGTACATGGGCTATTGACATTTTGCTCTAATTCTTCTCATTCTCTCATCCCAACTCTACGGCAGCTTACAGATTTAAGTTTTTTCTTTGATTTTTCTTTTTACTTTTTTCTATTTCATGGCTTCAACAAAGCCCCCAACCCCCAATGGATTCTATGAATCCTTTCAAAAAGAGATGTTGGTTTATGTCATGCTTTAATTTTTCATAAGCATGAAAGGCCAAAGCTGCTGTATGGGAATTCTTTTCTTGAAGTCACTATCTGATAGTGTACTGATTTGGTTAGGCCACTAGTAGTTAGGTCACTCTTCAAAATATATTTTTCACTTGCTTCAATTTGCACGACACTACAACACAAAAATGTCCCATTTTTGTGATGAAGAAAAGAGAGCACGTAATGGCTTCTTCGCACGAATACAATATTGTGATGGCTCCACTGGACTTGACATAAAGGGGTTTTGTCTTCATTGGCTCACCCTTTTTCTGTTTTCTTGAGTTTTTCTCTTCTTCTTTTTTCTGAATGAAAAACAATTTCAACTGCCAATCTTTTATTACATGATTGAGTTGCTAATCTGGGATGCTGTGATTGATGATGATCATCGATCAGCACATGAAGACATCAGAGGAAGCCATGATTGGTTGATGATATGATCAACCTGAATCAAACTCCAGGGGTTGAAGTTGAACAAGTCATCCATCACACCAGCAATCTGATCATATTCACCACAATCAAAACCTGGAATGCTGCTTTCATTTGTGTTGATGCAGAATATGATTTCATTCAGGGCCTGGAGCCTGTTGTTCAGTTCAGACGCCTGAGCTCTGAGGGTCAAATTCTCGGATTCGACATTCGAGCAGAGATGAGCCACAAGGCTCACGCTGGTAACAATTTGATTGTTTTCTGTCCTGAGATGAATCACTTGAGCTCTCAGTTGGTCCAAGTGATTCTGCTTCCTCATCCGGGATCTTCGTGCAGATTCACGATTGGATATCATGCGCTTTCGCTTCCGTATATCTATGGGGTTCTGTTGCAGATTATCTTCTCTACTCTGTAGTGGACTGGAGCCAGAAGAAGCTCGGCTAGGAGAAGCCATGTAGTAGTTATATATATGTACAAGTATATATGGATTAATCACAGTAACTGTTGTCTTCAAAGATTCTGCTGTACTAGCCTTTAAGAAAAAGTGAGGATGGTTGTGATGTTTAATGAGAAAACATAAAACCAGTAAAGGAAGACAACAGAGAAAGATTGCACCAGGTGTGAACGACGATGGAGAGTTGAGTTCACTGTGAATCCAGAAAGGAGGATCTCACTCAGAACAGCAGACATGATCAGGAATGACTCCTTATAAGAACACCCACCACATGAAAATCAGATGAAGATTTGGGCATGGATTGTATGAAGGTTGAATTGCACAAACTAGAAGAAGGAAGAAAGGAAGGGAGAATCTGAGGTTGGGGAGGTGGGGATTTATACACAGAAAAACACTTTGCAAAGGCAACAATTTTCTTTATTTAAATTTTATGGTGGCAATCATATGGACTAAACAAATATAAGAATGCTGCCAAAATTCATGTAACCATCTCAGAGCCAAACAGAACAGATATGACAAATAGTTGCCAGAGAAAAAATTTATATTGGCATCAGCATTCTAACTCAAGTGACAAGAATGGTTTTTCACAAACCAGGAGACACGTAGAAAAGAACTGCAGAAGAATGAATGCTGATGCTTGCTCTACTCTAAGTCTGTTATCAGTCAGAATCGGAGTTGGGATTCAATGATGATCTCACGGTTCTATGTCTGCCTTCAGGATACTCATCATCCTCTTCTTCTAGCTTGTTCTCCTCGATGATTCCTGAGCACAACCGTTTTAGAAAGATGGATACTGGTGAGAGAGAAAGTGACGAAAACATTATAACAAATACCTCTTTACCTTTCTTCAACAAGAAAATTTCAAGGGTCTTAGTAGCAAAATCATCTTTTCCTCCCAAGTCTTGAAACCCCACCAGCCTATCTAGTGCCACTCCTTTCCTGGATTAGAGGACAGCGGAGAATTCAAAAATTACTCAGATACAATGCTCAATACCTTATAGAAGAAGTCAACTGGAGACGAATATGGGATGAATCGATAAACAACAGCAATGAGAAGAAATAAGTGCTAAAGAAGAAGGTAAAACCTCTGGTATGGTTGACCTGAATTGAATGACGCACGGCAAAGTTTTGATTCCTAGCTTAGTAACAAAGAAAGGAGCATTCTGCAGAAGAACAAGTAAATTCAAATAAATCGTTTTAAGGAAAAATAAATCCGAAGTTTAGCTTCTTTAAATTTGTAAATTATCCAGTACTGTATATGCACGCAACAAATCCTTGAAACTGACCTCAGCATCCAATTTGACGAACTTCGTCCCGAAGTATCTTGAAGCAAGTATCTTCAAAAGCTTATCCATAATTCTAGACAACAACAAAAATATTAGAGAAGCACCAAGCGCATGCTGTACTGCAAATGAGAAAAGAAAAAGATGCATTTGTAGCAAAAGTTCTGAAGAACAGATCACAGTTAATAAATGCTTTTGCTATCTCACTCTTTACATCACAGGGAGGTATCATTCACAGTAAGAAAGAAATGCTCAATTTCAAATATCAAACCACATTCCACTCACTGAGTAACATTCAGATCAGAGACTTTGCATGTTCTTACTTGCAACGATAGAACTCACGATGGTAGAAATGGCAAATGACTTTCTCACTGCAAGTAACTTCACCCAAAAAGTCTGCTTCCGTTATCTCCCTATACTCCCCATGGCCTTGTACTTTTAGTATGTTGCGAACCTTCCAGATCTGCCACATTGGGGTGCAAAATCGAGGAGAAACATGAGAGTTCGGCAGAAATGAATTCAAAGGATGAGCAGTTAAAAACAATTGGAAGAAAACGCTCGAGTTGAAGACGTGGCCCGAATTGCAATACGCTTTTATTAATGAATCATTTTAAACGTGTAATTCGGGTTAAGTTGTTAAGACGTTTTATTAAGTCAAGTATAACACTGGGGAACTGTGCCCTAACGAGACAATTTTGGATGCTATTGAATTCTGTTATCCTATCTCCCCTATTTTGCCGACTTCTTCTTCTTCTCTATTACTCCTTCACTGTTTCTTTGCCCATCTGTTGCTTGCGAGTATTGAACCTAACAGGTTCATTATATCTGGTATCAGAGCAGTTCTAAGATTCACGATTGCTAAACGAAAAGGTAGACGCTTACAGGTTCGAGTGGAGACCATGTCGCAGTCTACAGTTAATGAAGTTCATGATGAAGCAAGTCGTTCAAAGCTGGACGTGATCGCGGGTAAGCGAACAGAACGATCTATGGCACCACAAGGTATTGATATGGGACAGAATGTGGGGGATCTCGTGCAAGAAGTTGAGTTTATGAAGCTACGAGTAGATCAACTCACTAATGTTCTCAATGACAACACCGAGTGGTTTAAGTCCCAAACTGCGCAATCCGAACAAGCGATGATATTGTTTCAACAACGGATGGAAAAACAAATGAACTCGATGATGGAGATCTTTCACAAGCAAAATACCCACAAATCTATCCTAAGGGAACCACCTGAGAAGAATGGTGGCACTTCAGCTCCAGGTAATCGTCTCAATCCTCACTTGCATAATATACACTACACTGAAACTAGAGGAGGTGATTTTGATGACTATAATTATGATGATTCAATGAGGGGAAGGAAGGTTAAGATGCCGTATACGGATTTTCCAAAATTTAGTGGCCTTAAATCACGTTCATGGGTTGAGAGGTGTGGAGCATTCTTCTCCATTTATACGGGGATTAAGGACTATGAGAAGGTTGAGTTTGCTAGATTACACTTTGATGGGGATGCAGATGAATGGTTCCGGAGTCTAAGAAATCCTAAACCTAATGACTGGGAACGGTTTGTTGCTGCGGTTTTAATCAGGTTTGACACTGATGACCCTGATAATCTACTCGAAGAGTTTATGTGCATGAAGCTCATGACGAAGCAAGTTAAATGCTGACAAAAACCGAACTGAGAGACAGTTTGCCGTGGGAGATCATGTTTTCCTGAAACTACACCCCTATCGACAGAATTCCTTACAGTTTAGGAAGAACATGAAATTGTCCCTGTTGAATAAAGTCAAGAACAAACAGCCAGCAAGCCACCAACAAGCCACCAACATTGAAAAGAAAGTAGAAAAGGAGCAGCCACATTTTCCTCAACATTTATTGTGTTTAGCATGCTTTGTACACTATAAAAGGATGTTGTAAGATGCAGGAGTAATCTAAGCTAAAGTTCCTACGTTTTCTAGTTAAATCATCTTATGTTATGTAAAGTACGCCTAATTTTTATACTAGATATCTAAAACGCTTATAGTTCTTCTCTTCCCATAGTTCAAATTTGATCAAACTATAAATCTTATGAGAATAATCAGATGCCTAAATCTCATATTCAAATGTGACCTATCTAAGTCCAGATCATAAACTTAAATCACATTATGGCATATAGATCTTGGCTTAGTTAGGAAATTTCTATTTCTAACAATTTATTTAAAGCTATCCATGATGAACTATTTATAATAAACTTAAAATCAAACAAATGAATTTTAAGTCCAGCCTAAATTCATTATGAGCCAAGGTATGCATTAGTCATTTATCTTCAATTTATTTCTAAATTAACTAAATGAATGCACATGGAATGCATACGTGCAAGCATGGGCTAGTGGGTTTCCTATTTTTACGCGACATGTAATCACATATTCAAAATTCAATATCACATATAGAAAGTAGTAAATATGGTGAGGATGTGTACCAAGCTCTCCTAGGTAAAAGTCAAAAATAAAATAAAGAAAAATCTAGTCAATTACATTTAATAGTTTTGATTCTTTGTGGGCTTCTTTTGGACTCCTCTCATCGTTCTTGGGCCCTATCTTTGTGAAACAACCCGATATGTGAAAATTAGGTAAAAACGGTGATCTAACGACTGAACGAACTATTGGGAAGTAATACGGCTTGGCAGTCACCCCATCGCCCACGTATGTGCTCCTAATGCCACACGGTTGAAGTCTTGCATGTTTGGCATTGCGCTTGAGTGATGCATGCCATTGGGTGACCTAGGGAAGTCTAATTCCTAGCTCCGCGAGCATGGTAGAGGACCGATGCCCCTTTCTGGTCCTGTCCTCTACTCCGCTAACACCTTGAACTCCTCCAATTACAATAATTTGTAATACAAGGAAATTGATTGAAATATTACATTTAAAATTTTGTATGTCCCACATATAGGCTCACAATCAAAATACTTTGACTGAAAAGTAAGACCTACAAAACCAACTAAACTACAGCCGCATCCTCAAAATAAACTATTATGGAAAAGAATCACATATCATAACAAGATAAAGTAGCTTGCAAGCATGCACATAATATTTAATAAATATTTAAGTAACAATGCAAAGCACCAGAGCAACCTGACTCATTGTACCACTTGTTCGCTTTGGTTTAGGGAAGATAGTACTCATATTGTAATAAACCTATTTAGGCCCAATGACCGTAACCTAAATGCGGCATAAGCCTAAATATACAATAGATCTAATCTATTAGGATCTCCGTGTTGCATGCATTAACTTTGCCCAAAAAATTAAAACATGCTTTCCATATTTATCATGTGAATAACACAACTTCCATATCAAATGTGTTATCTATATGCATAAATAATAACTGATATAAATATAAATTCAGATCTAGAACCTCTTGTAGATCACAAGAAAATTTCATGAACAAGGGAGAAATCGGCTACTTCTCTGCAATTTTAAAGCCACCAAGTTTTCAAGCTATATACAGAGATTATAGTCCAAGATGATAGATTTATTTTATACTCGCAAAAAGATAATAGACATGATGCCAAAAACTCAATTTTTAGGTTCATATTATAAAAAGAAAGCAACTTTACCCAATATATTCCCAACTAAGCTGGGTCTGGGGGGTCTGATGTATGCGGCCTTACCCTTGTAATTATACAAAGAGGCCATTTCCATTTTACGACCCAGGTGGGTATCGATCCCTGAACCTCATGTTGTGAGGTTTAGGTTCATATTATACACATGAGCAAAGATCAAAAAATAAGAAAAGAAAAACACTCTTTTTTCTCTCTTGAAGAATGGATCGTCGCCCCCTCGGAGTCCATTTTGAAAATCTCTCTTGACTTGAGAACAAGACTAGTGTTGTGGCCAGGGTCTTTCCTTGTATTTATAATTAGAAATTGGGTTTAACTAATTAAACGCCCATAGTTAAATGTCCCATAAGTTGGCCCCACTTAATTAATTAATCAACTCCTTATCTAGTTAGAACTCTTTAATAAATCTAATTTAATTAAACCTTGGGCCTTTAATTAATCCCATTTAATTAGATCCAATTAAAAATAATTAAATCCTTATTATTATTCCACACACTATTTAATTGACAACTTAATTATGAGCCCAAATGAATTCATGAAAAATATTTTCCCAGATTATAAAATTAAAATTCACTTTCCCGTAAAATGATGAAGACAACATGGGGCCCAAGCCAGCACGGCACGAGACCTTGCACGCCCATGCCTAGCCCTTGCAAGTTCGGACCCGGGCGACACACCCGTACAAGGCTCACAACCGCGAGCAATAGCGCACGACCATGACACGGTACTATACCACAGCCAAGGTAGCTCTTAAAGAGGCATGGAAACAGCATAAGGCTCAGTTGCAGTTGCAGAAGGCCCGGACAGTGAAGGATTAGTTTGAGTGCCAACTCCGAACCCAAAGGGAGGCGTTCGAGCCCATGAAGACGAAGTTCGCGAAAAGATCCTAGAGAAGTGCTTTCGTAGCTTGGTCTTCGAGGTTGTATTCTGCAAGGTCATGAGTAATGTTGGCAAGAAGTTGTAGGGCATCACCTGGAATCAGCTGTATCGAAGTAAAGTGAAGTATAATGCCAAGCTTCTCGACCTTCGTAAGGTTGAAAACTTTGAGGACTACCCTTCCTTTAACATGTCTGAGATCGCACGACCATGACCCTCCGCGAGAAGATGTTTTGTTGGTTCAAAGATGTTAGAACACTTCAATTTCCATGCTCGTTGGTTGAGTCCTTTGATTCAGGAACCCCTCTAACATAAACTTGTGTTTTACTTCTCGATTCTTCATACTTAAATGCTTTTTTGGCATGCACCTTGCTTAATTTCATGTCATAGTAACTGCTTTATTTTGATCGATCATTCTCTACGTAACTTGCTTGGCGGGTAAAACTTCTTAGCAAGGTTTTCATCAAATCCCCCCTTCCCCCTAATATGGCTAGCTGTGGGGAAGACACACAACTGCTGGAGGACGTCATCACCTAGTCTTTACAGTTTTGTAGGGCTCCAAGCTACTTAATTATAATTTCGATCAACCATATTTCCATTTTCGGTTAGCTTAGTGGCGGACATTCCGGTGACATATGCCCAGACAGGCAAATTTTCTTGAGTTACTTTGGGAGCAGTGAGAACGTCGGATGCCAACAAGCAGTTGCTTCAAACACCTTGGGGGCGTATCCTTTCAACTACAAATACCCATTTCTCTCTTTACTTCCTTCACATTGTCATTAGCGAAATGTCCTCTTCCTACAAAATTCGCTCTCTAATATTCTCTCCCGATTCCGTAACCAAAATCGAAGAGATAAAGCTTAAAATCCATATGCAATCGAGAGTTCCAACACCAATTCGAAAACTTGACTTGGCTGGATTGTGACATCCATGTGAAGCACACTACCACCAGCATTGCCCTGGGAAACTTGGAGGATTGCCTCTCTCAACTTCTACAGGCAGTGCACAACCTTTATGGCACGACAAAGGAAATCATTAAGGATCACAATGTCCATCCCCTTTGGGCACCACTCATCGCCAGCTAGTGATCGAGTACAAGCAACTGCTTGAGATTTATGTCCTCGAAAACCTTCCATTGCCTGGTGGGCTTGGACCAGGTTGAATCTTCGGAAGGAGGACAAGATGAGTTCAACTATCTTCTATGCAGGCTTCATTGTAGCGGTCCCAAGGGTTCAGAGAAGTGGACTACCTATGAATTCTTTGACGAGTGCCTAGCACTCTCATATCGAAATAGATGGGTCTCGTAGGTTGAGAATTGGCAGAGTGTTTTGCTTTAAATGTTCTATGCCAGCTCCTACCATGTTCTCTCGAGTACCCAATAGTTTTTATTTCTCTCTTATCTTGTCACAAAACTTAACCGAAATAGCATTATAATTTCATATAAGAAGCACATACGACATTCCTTAACCAGTGCGATACCTCGAAAGAGTAGTGCAATTTCTGGCAGGGAACTCATCGATTCCTCTACAGTCTTTTAACTCATAAGGCACCTCAAATGGGGTATTGCAACTACACATGGGCGCATGACATGCACTCTTTCAATATTTTTTAACCCATGAGATATCTCGAATGGGGTGTTGAATATTGATCTTTCGGGGTAGCACAATGGCATCCTCCAATCTCAAACCAGGAGGAATGTTGCATGCCCTGCACAAGGAGTACGATGCCCTCCAGGCAAGATTTTCCCTCTTTTTTCATTGAGGAGCACAACAGCTCTCTGTTTTTACCCATGAGAAACCTCGAATCAGGTGTTGCAGCAGTTCATGGGGAGCACGGCGTCTACCTCTTTTCAATCCTCATTTTTTTCCTCCTGGGGAGCACAACAGCTCTCTCGTTTTAACCCATGAGATACCTCAAATGGGATATTGCAGTTGTACATGGAGAGCATGATGGCTTCATGTTTTAAACCGTAGGGAGAGCCTAATCATAAGTTGCATGCTCTGCGCAGGGAGTATGATCGCCCCCATGTGAGAGTTTTCCCTTTTTCTGACAACGGCTCCCTCTTTTTAACCCTTGAGAAACCTCGAATGCGAAGTTATAGTTGGACATGGGGAGCACGATAGCTTCCTCTTTTCAATCCTTTTTATTTTCTCGGAGAACAACGACTCTCTTTTTCAAACCATAGGGGCCATCCAATTGGATGTTCCATGTTGTGCATGTGGACTATGATGCCCCCTGTGCGAGAGTTTGTACTCTTTTTTTGTGGAGAGCAAAACGACTCTCTTTTTAACCCACAAGAAACCTCGAATTGGGTGTTGCAATTGCACATGGAGAGAACGATGGCTCCCTCTTTTAACCTCCTCGATATTTCAATGACATGAAATTCATTAAAAACATGTACAAAAAGAGATACAAGATATCTGACCCATGAGGCCCCTCATTCCTAATGGAGATATTTTGTCAGTTTGGCAATGGACCACGCCTTGTTGAGAGCCTATCCCTTAAGAATTTCCAAGAGGTAGGCCCGTATGCTATATCTTCTAACACCTTGTAAGGCCCTTCCCATTTGAGCCCGAACCTTTTCAAGAATCTCGCACTTTCATGGAGCACCAGGTCTCCTTTTTTGCAGGCTTGTAGCTCTCTTAATCCTATTCGTATAAGGTCGACGGCACCTCATGCCTTTACTCTAGGTAAAAAGACGTATCGGGGTTCTTAGGACATGGATCTCACTCAGTTGGGGCAAGTAACATATGCTCGAGGTGGTATACTTCACTAGGTTTCTTTGAGGTTGGCTCATCCTTGTATGGCCTAAATTGGAAGACCAGGCCCATGTTTTGCGCTTCCAATATTTCCATCCTATGGGGGAGGGGAATTTCATGAGCTTATGATAGGTGAAAACGACTACCTAAATTGGTATAGACTAGGACTGCAAAGTATTGTATTGTAGTAGAATTGTTACCTACCTACTGCAAATCGGATTACCTGCATTACAACTTTCATACCTTTGACTAATGCGACAGGAAGCGTGACATCTCCTACAGACTGTATCTCCATCCTGTAAAATTCTACAAGCGGGGTTCAAAGGAGTCCTTCCAATGCCCATCAAGTTCAGGAAATCGTAGGATGAGATATCCGCCAAACTTCCTTGGTCGACTAGTATTCTCCTCACGTCAAATTTCGCTATTGCTATAGTAACTACCATAAGTGCTTAATCTCACCAAGAATTTCATCCCTCTCGAAGCGTATTTCTCCGGAAATCTTTGGTGAAGCTTGTATCATGGCCACACTCAACTCCCTTCAAGTGACTCTTTTCCTAGTTTGTGTGGATAATTCTCCAATGAATTCCCTTGTGATCATGTCGATGATCTTAGGGGAGGGCTCCTAGGAAACCTTGGTATTTTGAGGTGGATTGCTCCACCGCGTTCAGTGGTCATATCCATGTGTAACTATGAGCTCTGTTGCCTAGGTCCTAGAGAATCTTCTTGACCCATTCTTGTAGATTACTGAGTTGAATCAGTCTTTCGATCACATTCTTTGTCTCCTCACGCTCATCCACGGTATGTCCTTTATCTTAGTGGTATCAGCAGAAGAGTTGCTCATTTAGGGTTCAACAAAGACTCCATCACCCTCAGCTCTTGCAAAGATATCACTTTGGGGTTCCTTTATAAGGGTGAAGGTGGTGTACCGAGGCTAGATGATGAGGCTGGCAAAATTTCTATTGGGCCTTTTAGCCGGAAAACTCCTCGAGTCAAATCAGATTGAGCATTCCTCTTGGGTGCAAAGGTACTTTTACTCGGAAAGGCTTTACAACACCTTTTAGTTTGCGGCTTTACTCTTTAGGCCTCTTATTGTCAGAAACCCAAAGGATCTAGCTTCCTTTGCAATTGGAAAATTCAGACCTCTTTTGTCAACTAATAGAGCTTAATCAGAGGCCCCAATATCACCGTGTATCCATGCTTAACGATGCCCTTTGTCCCGAGTACCTCCTCTTTCAATGCACACTTCTCTTGAACTTGCTTCTATCTTCAAGACATGTCCTCGAAGGACCAGGATTCGAATGAATCCCCTTCTTTGGGAGGTTCTTCCAACCAATCAAGACTTTCCTCCAGGTTGGTGTAAGGTGAAGACACGGACGAGGCGCCCTCCATCTTCGTGTTGACAAGTTTCTTTCCTTTAAGAGATGTTGGCTTGCATTTCCTTCTTCCATCTCCGGACCTTCATGTTTCATGTTTTAGATAGAATATTTTTGGTCATTTGCTCCGTCCTTTGAGGTGGACTTGGGACTTGATGTGAATCAAATTGTGCATCTTTGCTTAGACGATTTCATGATGGTTTTGTCTGATATTTTTAGGTAGGATCTAATTTTTTCATGGCATGATTTTTACTTTAGTAGTGTTATATGTGCAGTTAATGATTATTGGATGAAATTGACAATTTTCAAATGAAACACGACTAGAATTTTCTATGATTAACGTCCAACTTCAAAAAAAATCAGAACTTGATCTAAGAGTGTCTGATATGGACGTACAAGATACTCATGAAAAGCTTGGAATAATAACTACAACTTCCATGAAGAAAACGTTTCCAGATTCGGATTATAAGGTGGACAAAATTGAGCTTGAACTTTAGTAAGCAAAATTGTCCAGTAACTATTCTGTTCTGCACAGTCTAGGTGGGTGGGCCATAAGTCGATATCCAATGATACGATTTTGATGTGCTATATACCAATGGAAAGCGCAAAATGACGTATCGCAACTTTGTAGAAGAAGCTCGCTCATAATTCGGCCCAAAAAGAGGCAAAAAACCACGTTGAATTCGGTAACAAGAAACTGTTCAGGTTCAATGAATCAGCAAATGCCAAAGATTTCAAATTGGATCTAGATAAATATTAACCAACTTGATGTTCTGATCAAAGATAGCATTTTTAGTCTCACATATCCAAAGACTTGAGAAGGAAGTTGAAGATTGACATCAAAAGCCTAAAATTTAGAATTTTGATTATTATTTAGACTTTATCTTCAAGTTGTATTGAAATTCTCATCTTTATCACCTAACCTTGGAGTAATTCTATAAATAGAGTCCAATGTACGTAGTAGAGGGGACACTTTGAGTGGTGGTCGAATTTTAGGTCTCCCTATTTAGTTTTGGTTGAGTTCTTGTTGGGAAATTCATACGGTTTTGTAATGTTTTGAGAAAAAATTCAAAATAAATTTTTGCTCACTGCTTTTAATCCAAAGATGACATCCTCTTTCAGAATTCTCATGGCGTGATCATCGACGATGCAAGGCTAAGAATTTGTTTACTTCTGACGTGGAGTAAGGGGGTTGTATCACAAATTGTTCAAATTTTATGTTCTTTACAGTTTGGATTTTATGCTACATATTCTACACTAATGTTTCGATTTTCAACTGACAAGTTTTGTATGCGTCAAAACATGCTTGTTCAAGCCCAATACTGATTGCCTCTTTAGCTACGGAATTGGGAGCATACTTAGTCTAGAAACTTTTGAATCTTTCTTTGAAAAAAAGAGTTCTTAGAGGCGGATTATGGTGTTTATGTGCTTAGAAGTTATATTAAAATTTATAATGCATCTTGTTAGAATTTTAGTTTAACGAGGATGAATTTATATGCTATGTGTTCACCATGCTATAGTTTACAATTATAATTACATGTTCAGTGTGTTAGAGTGAAAAATTAACACTTTCCGATTAGTATAAAATCAAACTAGAGACTTTAATTTGATCTTGTGTGTTTTAGCCACCCGAAACATGTTAGGAGTAATTTTGTCTCATTAAAATTTCAACAAAACCCGTGTGTTTTTCTTTATCTCCGTAGTTCAATTTAATTCTGCATTTAATTTTATGATCTTTTATTTCCTATTTGGTCACTATACATCTCAATTTTTTCTTGTAATTTTGTGCATGTTGTCAGGGTTAACGAGTCTGCGTGCTAAGAGTCTAATTTGCCTTCCTGTGATTCGACCCCTTTATTGCTATAATTGACATCGTTCTCTTGCTCTTTATAGTGATTTTATGATATTTTAGCTTGTTTCGTGATTATTTGCTCATTAATTATATACCTTAAGATTCGCATCACTTAGTACACTCAGTTTTCGGGATACGAACAAACACAGAGCTACCAAAGACTCGTGGTGGTAAGGATAGAGCAGGTGGTACTTGGAAGTGGTCTGAGATCGTTTGGAGTGGTGTCTTAAGTCCCAAAATTCGTGTCTGGAGTTGATTTAAGAGAGAGACAGATGTGGCTAATACCTCGATCCAAAGAGACTGAGGCACCTGAGATTCAATCATGAGGGCATGAGTAACTTCTTTGATTATACGATTTTTTCTTTCTACAACACCATTTTGCTGAGGTGTTTGTGGGCAGGTAGTTTTGTGGATAATCCTTTTTTCTTGAAAAACTCATGCATATATTTATTGACAAATTTCCCCCATTATCAGACCTAAAGGTTTAAACCTGACACTTGAACTGAGTGAGTATCATAGTATAAAAGTCTTGAAATTTTTGTGGAACACCTGATTTGTTTTTAAAAAAATACATCCATGTCATGCGAGTGCAGTTATCAATAAACGGGACAAAGTAGTTGAATGAATTACTAACAAGTTTGGAGCAGGTTCCTACACATCGGAATGAACTTTATTAAATGCAGAAGGCATGTGAGTACTAGTAACTGGATAAGACTAGCGATGACACTTTGCTAGAATACAGGTCTCACATGTAAAATTATGTTGACGGGGAAAATGTTTTGGGAACAAGAGTTTTAGGTACCCTGTCGACGGGTGTCCCAGCCGTTAATGCCATAACCAGACTTCAGAATCAATCGTCCCACATGCAATAGTAGCGGTCCCTTGACTGAATACTTCATCCATATAGTATAAGCCCCAGCGCTCAGTGCCACGCCCAATGATTTTTCCTGTCCAGTGTCCTGCAGGAGACAAAATGTAGGATGCAATGTCACCATGCAATTTAATTCATGGGCCACATGGCTTGCAGATAATATTTTGCATGAAAGTGCAGAGACATAAATGCCATTTTTGAGTTATAGAGTGGGAGATAGCTTAATAGAGACAGCCCCCGTGAACTGTTGAGATACCCCCATTGGCGGTCTGAATATGAGACCATTTTGATGTAACAGATGATATTAGGTATGTGGCATCATACGTCATAGTATCAGTTGCTCCACAAATAAGAAGTCATTTATCACTTTTTTGTGCCCGAGATCTCTAGGTTGAGTAAGTAGTGCCCTGGTTATTGTCTGATTGGTCGGGAGATTCTGGATCCGTTATATCAAAGCATCGTGGAGGAAAGAAACGTGGATTTGAAATACACGAACTTTCCTACAATTTTCCTGACCGTTGGGGTTGTTTATGCAATTTTCTAGAACTTTTGGGCGATTCTTGTAATATCCCCAATTTTTTTTAGAAAAGCCAAATTTCATATAAATGTAAAAGTTATTTACAAAGAAACAGAAGTAACAACAACGAAATAGCACAAAGGGACTCGACTAGCTTTATCTTGAGATTTGAGTTCGTAGAAACGAGGATAGTGTCTGAGTCGTTGATCGTGAACTATATGACCTACCTTTTTGACATACCCTCTGGTGTAACTAAGGGTGGTCAGATGGCTCCCCTAGCATCATGAATGCACAAGCATCTCTGTATTCATCAGACCAGACATACCCTCCGTAATATCCCCAATCGGTCGGGCAATTTCTGTAATATTTTAGAAGCTCCCGGGTGTATCTGCAATTTCTGAGAGTTTCAATGGCAATCTGGTAAATTGTCAGATAATAATGGCAGAATTGTCTTTTTACCACTAGGGTTTGAGGACACATTTATCACTATCGCGGTATTAATATATCTTCTCAACTCAGTCTGTCTCCTTGACTCCTCCATCATTTGTGCGGCGCTCACAGTGATTCCTCCAAATCCTATTCCTTCATTGGCACTTTGGTCATCGCTGGTGGAGACGGCCCCTTCCGGGTTGCCCACGGTGGTGGCTGCAATGCTTCGCAGTCCCCGCTTTAAGCCATCTTGTCACCTCTCCGAGTAACCTACTTGCTTTCAACATTTTTCTATTGAATGGCCCTTCCGTTGGCATTCATCAGACCAGAGCTTGCTTCGGTTGAATTCTCCAATATTGGATGATGAATTTGGTGCCGGTTTGGCCAGATCTGATCGGGAGTTGCTGGAGAATCCGCTTTCGATGCCCACTATTGTCCCTTGTCCGACGATGACAGTCGTGTTTAAGATTTGCTGACAAGAAAACTCTCATTGTAGGGTTGAGTATGTCATTTCTACATTTGGAAGGGGTTACATTTTCAGCAGATCTCTTTTTATCTTATCGTCCTCGTTGCTGGTGGCGAACAAGAGTTGAAATAGGCGCCTATCTTGAGTGCGTTTCTGGCATTCTGTCATATCCTTTGTGCACACCATCAGATTTAGATCTATCCTATTGATCTCTCTCCAAATCCTATTGAGTACATTGAATACCTCCTCCAGAGTTGCTTCTCCTTGCCTGCATTTGTTCGCGTGGACAGTCAAGTCGTAGATTCGGAGTGAATCCGTCCCACTATTGAAGGTTGTATCCAGTCTGATCCACATCTCCTTAGCTGATGGGTACTCGGAATATCGATTGACAATGTCGCTGCTGATGTTGTGCAGAATCCATGAGCATATGACCAAGTTCTTCTGCTCCCAGGTAGGGAACTCCTTGTCTTTCTTGGACGGTGCTGGGGGTTCACCCGTCAAATGGCGTAGGCAACCTCAACCACCTATGGCGACTTGCATGAGTCTGCTCCACAATGGGTAATTGGTGTTCGTCAGTTTTGTGCTGATGACGATGGGACTCTCGATTGAATTCATCTGTTGTAGGAAGGTAGTGAATTGCTTCGACAATGCCGCTTGATCAAGGTCCAATTTTGGATCTATTATTGGTGGCTTGTTGTCGGATTCCACCATCTCTGGTAGATGATGAGCTTTTCGATCAGATCTCTGGATCGATTACATGCTCTGATACCATGTTAAGCAAAAATTTGAGAGTTTGTGAATGTTTTCTTTCATTCAGTATATTTTTATACATGTTTCTTTCTTCCTTTATAGATTAGGAAGACTAATCTATTTGGTAAGTTTCAATCATGGAGGGAATCAAGGTTAATTAGGGATAGTGTCCCTAATTTCATGGGAACACTTTCTTAAACATGGTAACCATGACTCCCTCCTCCATTTACCTATTCTAACAAAATCCTCTGCCACAAATCGACGGTGGCATTTTTTAGCCATTGTGGTTGGAATTCAACGATGGAGAGTTAAAGTTAGAGGTGTCGATGATCGGTTGGCCGCTGGCGACAGAGCAGAGCTAGAATACGGAGATGTTGGTGGAGGAAATGGGGTGTGCGTGGATATTGCGAGAGGTGTGGATAGCCGGATTGACGTGGAACATGTGAAGAACATGATTGAAATCATGATGAGTTCTGAGGAAATGAGACGGAAAGATGGATGTATGGGAGAATTGATCAGATTGGATGCAGGGGAGGAAGAGGGAAAAGGAAAAGGATCTATGTATAAAGCAATGGATGATTTGTTGTCGCCATTGAGGGATTCATTGATAGGGGTGGCCAAAACGTCGGTCGGGATTTGAGAACCCGAATCCCGACTGACCGAATTCTCGATTACACGAAATAAGTTCGGTAATCGAGAATCGGGATGGATTTGGGTTTAGGGTAATTGAAAAAATGGAAAATTGGGCATTTAGAAAATCAGGAAAGTTTTTTTTTTAGTTTTACGTTATAATTTTTTTGGTATTTTGAGTATTTTCCAAACTCGTACCGTCTCGATATCCGAATTCCTGATTTTTTCGGGAATCTGAGTTTTTGGGACGGGGCTGTAAATCTTATCCCATTTCTTATCGGATCGAAATTGGGTATTGGCAATACCCGTCTTGAAAACTCGTTTGGTTACCCCTATTCATTGAGCTATTGAGAGAAAGAGGAGGGTACCGGGTATTTCTAGTACGGGTCATTTTTTTTTCTTTTGCTTTGAGAAATTTACAATTTTGGCCTCAACCGTTTATTGGAAATTGAAAATGTAACGTTTAGCTTATGAAATGAAGTAAAATAAAACAAAACAAAACAAAACAATGAAAACAAATCAAATGAAGTTGAATAAACATTAAAAAAAATTAATAAAATAAAATATA
>JAOWBN010117920.1:0-19353 GCA_028565015.1 Pinguicula moranensis
GTGCAAAAATTCCAACTTACATCAGCTAGAGATAAGTCCACATCTACTCTGATCGCTGCTTGTGTAGGTGATGAATACCCTGCCTGAAATTTTTGGAAAGCATGCATTACAAAAGGCATACAAAGTTCTTTTATCTCATGTAAATCCCTTTACGTACGCAAGCTCCGAACGCATAAGAACCGCAAACTGCAACTAGCGTACTGAGGTATACCATCCATCTATCCTCGTTGCTGCTTATACTTGGCAGCCTCTGATTTTCAACATTCGAGGACGTCTCCTCCTCATGCAAAAGGAGCGGGATGCTCAGCTCTTGTGGCACACAGTTTTCACCCTTCTCAACATCGTGATTTTTATCCATGTCTATATTCTTCTACTCTTCTATTGCTAGTGATGGTGTTCTTATTGAAAACCTGGGATATGCAAACAAGATGGATGCAAACAAGAGAAAAATACCATGTTTTATATTCGTATGTAGATCTACCCAGGGCGGAGACAGGGCATGACCCCAGGATTTTACAAGAAAATATATATGTAAAAAGATTTATTTAGGCCTCTTTAAATGATTTGGTAGAGTGTAGAGTGTTAACACTACACTATAGAAATTTGGTAGTAATTTATTAATTCTAGTAGATTTTATTTTTATATTTTTTAGACAATTTTTAATATATATTTTTATATTTTTTAATATAATTATTTTTTACAGTTTAATATTTTATTGTATTGGTTGTCAACCAAATACCCAACCTTCTTAAATTAAGACAAATCTTTGATCTAGTGAAGTCCAGCGGCACATCTCTTTCTCATTGATACCTTAGCCCTAGTAATTATTCCGTCGTTTTGATTTGTTTGCTTTTCTCGTGCATGTTGCATAAATCTAGATGCATATTTTCAATGACTGACTAATCTAAAACTTTTACCGAAAAAATAAAAATAAAATGCTAGTTGTTTTATCTTAACTAGGTACGAAGATTGGAGGGGAAGGTCTGCCGACGAAACAGGTGGAGCCAATAACGGCGACGATGACGGAAGTCCCCAATGACAACTTGAAAAATATTTATTATTCTTTTAGTTTCAAAACCTTAAATTCAAAAAGTAAAGGCTTATCATTCCTCATTTGTAGTTGTATGGTTAGTTACTCTCTTGTTGATAAATTGATTCGATTTATTTTGACTCTTTTAATTTTTATAGTAATATTTGAACGTGCATACCTGATAGAAACAAACCTGATCCACTAAAAAAAATTGGCCCTCTAACTTATTAATCATTCAACTTCATCATTTGGAGATAAAAGTTGAATTAGTTACATAAAAAAAAAAAATTGGAGTTTAATCTAAAAAAAAAAAAAAGAGTTCGTCGGACAAATAGATGAGACGAAGAGTCCATCTTGAAGGCCTTCAAGTTCAACTCGAACACTCCAACACAACTCAGATAGACACAGAATAATGATGATAATAATAATACCAAATACTAAGATCCTTTTTTTTTTTGTAGTTCCAAATACTAAAATCCTTTCTCCAGTCCCTTTCTCCAGTTGTCCCTCACAACGAATCAACGGTTAAAAAACTTGCCTGACAAATTAATTTAACGTATGAGATGGTATGGCGAGTAGCCCATTGAAAAATCTGAATCTATAGAAATCTCGTGGTTTTCAAATGAGGGGAAATCTCCAAATGAAATCTTGGACGAATTCCTTCTACTCTACAAAGCTGGGAAATCTTGAAAACAAAGAAGAATACCGCTCGATATGGGATAGCAGAGTGATAGAGATGCAAGATTTGTATTGGATTGCAAAAATTCTCATTCTCTATTCTTTTATTCCATTGAAAGAAAAATAAACAAATTTCTTATAGAAAAGGCATATTTTTGTCCAAGCTGGCGTCTTTAAATCAATCTATATTTCGCATATCCAACTCACATTTTTTTGATATGTAATACTGGGCTGTCCACGTAATGTGCTAATCGGTACCCAACATGTGGGAATTACCCGCTTCGCGTAGCGACCGGCCCAGCACGACATACTACTGCACTGCACAGCTCTGGGTATCCGGTTCGGGTTAATGCCCTCCCCGACTAATCCCACGGATAACAACGGAATTGCTGCCATACCGGCTCGAACCCTAGACCTCTTGGCAAGCCAGGAGTCTAGGGCCGCTCTCTGTACCGCTAGGACAACAACCCGTCGTTCATATCCAACTCACATGTAATGAACCCAATGGTAGATCTAGAAAAAATTTTAGGGTGTATAAAAAAAATTTTAGGGGTTAAAAATAGATTTTTTTCCACGGGGCAATGTTCTTTTTTGGGGTGGGAGAGTGGGGATAACAAAATAATTTACCTGCTCAACGGTCATAAAAAAATAATTTTACCCACTCAAAACAATGATTAAAAAAATAAAAGTTAAACCATTTAATATATTACAAAGTTAACTCCAATGAAAAAATATTAACACATCTATTTAAAATCATACAATAAATATATCTAAATATTTTTTTTATTATATTTTTGATAAAATAAGTCCCAAGGGGAAGGGGCAAGCTGGGCAAGGTCCCGCCCTCGCCCTCTCATCCGCCTTGAATGAACCAACAATGAATATTGGAAAAACTCCATGGCCTTGTTAAAAATAATAATTGCTAAAAATATTTTAACCTAGCTAGAGTTGGGTAAAATAAATTGAGAACCGGACCGAACCGACGGTCCAACGGTCCGGTGAGCCGGGCCTTGTTCTTGATTTTGCAGAAACGAGATCGGCAGTCCACACAATCGGCCCTGGACCGCAAAAAATCGATGGTCCAACCACGAAATCAAATGAAAAATTGTATTTAAAACAAGATCTAAGCAAGGAACAGATTACAAAATCTTAACAGTGGTGCGGTGAGAGTGGATCAAAGTCGGATTTGCAGGTTTTTAACAAGATCTAAGCAAGGAGTTATCCTTGCAGCAAGATCCAAGCAAGGGCTTAGCCTTGCACCAATCATCCTATTGAAAGCTAGGAAAGGTATTTTTCTGATTAACTTTTTTGCAAGCTTTTCTCGCTTTACTAGAGGCTTGTAGCCAAAAAGGTTTGGAACGTTGCAGCTGATATTTTGAAGCTTTCATAACGTGTGCAGTTTAAAAGGACTGCTGAGTGTATTATAAAATTCGTGATATTTGCATGTTCTGTGAATATTTTGTACCCGTTTGAAGTGTTGAAATGGTTGAGTAATTGAATATTTTTCGTTCAGAACATTCTAAGTTGATCCATTAGAAAGTGAAATTTGCTTGATTAATTCTCACAAGCTACAGTGCTAGAGTTAGAAACAAATTGTGTCTACTAGGGTTGAGGTATCAATGTTTGACGAAAAAGGGGATTTTAATAGTTGGTCTAGGCGTATGAAGGCACATTTATCTCATAGAGTATAGTACACTCTTAAAGAAAATACTGATGATTGGCTTGAAAAATCTAGAAAGAAAATTCAAGAAGTGAAAGTCGAAGCTTATAATTTGATTATATTGAATTTATCTGACTCTATGCTCAGGAGACTTGACTACAATGATATTATGTGGACTAAATTGAACTCTTTATATGCATCTAAATCTACTCCTAGTTTAATTAAAATGAAAGATTCTCTGTTTGTTTTTAAAATGGACTCTTCAAGATCAATAGATGATAACTTAGATGATTTTTTCAAACTGAGTCAAATTTTAAAAGGTACTGATCATGATCTTGATGATGAAAGTCTTGCAATAATACTTTTAAACTCTGTTTCTGATGAATTTTTTGTTGTTAAGAATGCATTATAGAAAAAAAAGGAGCATGCAAGACTTTGGACAAAGCCAAAGTATTAGTACATTTCATTGTACCCTTACCGGCGACAAGTTGATCTGTAACATTAACTGTTTTAACCCCCACTAGAATTGCTAGGCGAGTGTATTAGGAGAAATCCCTAGCATTGCTCGTCACATGTTCAGATGCACCAGAGTTAATGATCCACTTTGAAGATCCTATCGTGGGAAAAGTAGCAAGGGCCTGCGAATCATCTTCCACCCCTACTGCCGCCTTCAATTTCCTCTAGAGCACCTCAAATAATGCTCGATACTTCTCAGAGAAGACAGTACTCGCTACATACTCTTCTTTTTCCTCATTCACCATCAGATTGGTGTGATAGCCTCATCGTCCACCTCCTCTAACACCATTTCTCCTTCCTCCACGATCACAACCCCTATCTCCAAACCATTCTCTTCCACCAGAATTTCTCTCGGAATAGCTTAGGACAAGACTGCATCAAGTGGTCTATCTCTCCATAATGGAAGCATATATAAGTCTCCCCTCGTACAACAGTGAAGGTAGTGGCTTCAGTCGGGGCATTCATTTCCTGTATGAGCTCAACTAAGACCTTCAGACCATCGGGATCAAGATTACTCAAAGCCTCCAATTCTTGATCCACCCCATTTTCATACTTTCTTGTCATCTCTGACATACAACAACTCCAAAATCAACAACTCACTCGGTCTCCAAACCACAACTCATCAACAACATTTCACAATCTACAATCCAAAACATTACCACATCAATATCCAACACCTATATCAACTCAACCATTCAACACAACACACCACAATCAATTGTTTAAAGCCAAAATAAAGTTGTGATCACAATTTTTCTCTAGAAGTAGAACAAAGTACATCAAAACTGAATCATATGCGTTTCTCCAGTTTTCAATTGAAAAACAACAACCAATCAAAACAAACTTCACTTCTTCTCATCACTTCCTCCTGCAACCCTCATCTTGCGGAGATCATACTAGCGATCTCTTCTCTCTTCTTCTTTTCTCTCTTGTGGATGCCCAACTTTCTCTTGGCTACTTTCAGGGTATGCTTATCCTTCCCAACTTTAAGAAGCTCATTGATCCTCTTCTCATATGGTGCCAACTCGGAGAACTATGAGGCCCCTCACAAAATGCACTATCTTGCTAGTTTTCCCTTTCCTATCAAAAGGACGAGGAGCTAATTTCTTTGGGCAACAGGCTGCAATGGGCGTTGGTTGGGTGCTACAGCGGGCTGGATGCGCTGAGGTTGCACCAAGTTTTGGGTTTCTAGTAGCGGGAGGGGCAATTTTCGGCGGTGGGCAGCTAGGGTTGGGGTGCTATTTCCAGCTCTAATACCCAATTGTTAAGTGATAAATGAAAGTTTTATTTATTTCAATGAAGTCATAGGGTACTTTTACTATATATTGCATATTGGCAATAAATACCAACAAGGAGATTAAGGAAAAAAAAATGCAGAAATATCATCTGAGCCTCTGAGGCGTCTGAGATTCAAGTATGCTTATTCTTTAAACTATTGAAGATCCTATTCATCCTTGTTCCATGAAAATATGCAAATGACACGAACCTCTTTGGCAAGATTATATAGAAACTCTGGAGAGGCTTCTTAAAGCCAAACTTCTTGATTTGTTTCAAAGCCGATATCTGTGGTCAGTCACAGTACGATCTTCTGTGTGCAGTGTGCTTGATCTTCCCTGTATTCCCCTCCTGGCAAGGGAGTCTAATTTTCAAGTTTTCTGCCTATCACATTTGATCAAATTTACACCCAGATAGGAGTAGGGCTCATGGTTTGTCAACAATTTGGAGGGATCAATGCAAGGGGCCCTCCCTGCGTCCGCCCCCACCCCCTACCTCATCCCAAAAAAGTTTTTTATTTTTTATTTTTTTAATTTCAGTTTTATTTTAGTTTTTTAATTAGTTTCTTTAATTGAATTTTTATTTCAAGCTCTTTTAGGTATATTTCAGTTACCATGTAGTTAATTTTCATTTAGGGTTTAGTGTTTTTTTTAATTAGATTTTTCATTTCAGTTATTGTTGTCTAGATTCGCTTCTATAAATCTGTTTAAGTTTTTTTCATCAATATTTAATAAACCTATTTTTATTAGAGTAAATATATTTTGAGAATTATTTATATAAACAAATTAGGTAGTATCAATAAATTAGTTAGTATAAACAAATTAGGTAGTTTTTATTTATTTTTTTATCATTATTTAAGTTGTTAAAATTATTATTTTTATAACTGTTAAGCAAATAAATTATATTTTTGCTCCCGAAAAAATGTATATTGCTCCCCTAAAAAATTATTTTTGCCTTTTAAATTTTTCTATAACCTTTTAAAAAAAAATTTGGCCCGCCCTAAAAAAAATTCCTGCGTCCGCCCTTGTTCTCAACCTACTTCTTTGAAAGAGAAAATCCAGCGTCCTTTTCTTATGGAATGGAGCGAACACGGACAGCCACACATCGATGCGCGTGCCTGCTTGTAGAGAGATGCTTCTCTTTTATTCTGGGAGTAAAAAAGGAACTTTCTTTCATTTTTTTTTCGGTTTCTTTTGTTTTCTTTTTCTCTCTCTTTTCTTTTTTTTTTTCCAGTTTCTTAATTTCTTTCCATTTTCCCCCTTTTTTCGTGTAAAAAAATATACGACACAATTGGTGCTATCATTAAAAAATTATATTGCTTTTAAAAAAAGTAAATATTTTTATATTTCCTTTGTATTGTTGTTTATAATAATAGCAAGAAGTAGCCATGAGTATGATTAAAAACTTCAGTTTTAGGGACAATGACCTAGATTAAAAAAAATCTAAAACTTGTATAAAATTATATTTTCATTTTTAACCTTGTATGAGATTGTATTAATGAAAGTCTTATTTTGTGTAAAGGAATTGTTTTATATAGATTTTGGATGGATAATTATATAAATGAGACATATATATATATATTAAAAATTAACAAGTGAGTGCGCCACGATTCGTGGGGCGCACGCCCCATCGTCCCACGCCCTAATTTTTTAGCCGATCGTTCCGGTGCGCCCGTTCCCCTAACAACACTGATACAAATAGTTGATCATACAAGAAAAAACGGAATTGCGAAGGTTTGCTTCACCAAAAACCAATCTTGAATCTTGAATATCTAAAACTGGGGAAGTAAAACAGAATATTCAAAAACCAATCTTGAATCATTAAAACAGAATTTAGAAGGAGAATGAATCAGAAGAAACATCTACTTGATAAAAAAAAATGAACTAAATTAAAATAATGTTAAACAGTGGCAGAAATAAATTATTGTATGATAAAAAAAATTGTATGATATAAACTAGGTGTAGTAAGAGAATGTATCATTTTACAAGTTACAATTGTGAAGGTCTGTTTCATCAAAAACCAATCTTGAATCTTGAATCATTAAAACTGGAGAAGTAAAACAGAATCTTGAAAAACCAATCTTGAATCTTTAAGATAGAATTTAGAAGGAGAAAGAAACAGAAGAAACATCTACTTGATAAAAAAAAATGAACTAAAAATTGTAGTATTTTAAACCGTGGTTAAAATAATGTTAAACATCGACATTTCCAAGTTTTGACTCCTACTGTCCACCTTGCCAACGCCCAGGTAGAGTTTTCACTTTTTAGACAATTGTAGGGTTTAGGGTTCAGCCAGGACAACTTGTATAGTTTCGGATGGCGCTCTGTTTTTAACTGCAACTTCTGCACAGCCTTTGCAGACACCACGTTCTCACAACTGCCACTGTCAATGATCATCTTCCACACCTTCTCTGCAATTGTACACGTCGTGTGGATATTGGTACTCAACCAATCATCATCCGATTCGCTCTTGGGAATCAGCAGACTCTTGCGAACGACCAAAGTTTCATTCCCATCACCGGACAACACATCATCAGCAGAATCATCATACACAGGCTCGTCAATCTCCTGACTCGCATCCGCTTCATATTCCTCCAGTAACAAAGCTTTCCATTTGTTGCTAGCAGGTTTCCGACAGTCTGGTGCCTTATGACCCTGCTCACCACAACGATAGCATTTAACTGTAGAGTTAAAATTACCCTGCGAGGACTGCTGGTTGGGTCGGGGCTCCTGCGGGTGGGCAGAACGATTGGTTTGGTCACTCCTGACCACAGATCTCCTGCTCTGCTGCTTTTCAACAACAAGTGCTCGCTGGTAGGCCTAAAAAATTATGAGTATTGAATAGAGGCTCAATACATCCTGCAAGGACGGTCGCAAACCACCCAAATAGCGTGCCACCATCTGCTCCTCTGTCTCGGACAGATCATTTCGAGCAATCAGCTGGTAAAATTCTTCCGTGTAGTCATGGACAAATCTCGCCCCCTACCTAAACAGATGAAGTCGTTGAAACAAGAGTTGAGAATATCCGAAGGGAAGGAAATGTCCCTTCATCTACTTCTTCATATTCTTCCAATCTACAATCTTTGCCTTGCCCATCTTACCTCGTGAACGCTTCAACTGTTCCCACCAGGGAGACGCTTTGTCTTTGAGTTTGATGGCTATGATCTTTACTTTCATGCCATCAGGAACCTCCTTATATTCAAAAATCCGCTCCACTTCATTTATCCAATCAATAAGTTTGTTAGCTTGCAACGTACCAGAAAATTCGGGCAGATCAACTTTGAACCCGAGATCTCTGCGATGCTCCTCCCGACCGTTTATGCTCCCGATGTTGAGCATAATTATGAAATGGGTTGCTGAAGGTGGATGAACCGTGATCATAATAATCACGATCCTCGCGAATGGACTGCTCCTGCGCAGCCAGGCGTTGGGTCAGTTCTGCTACTTGTCTCTGCAAATCTTCAATCATCAACTCATGAACGAGGCGATCTCGGTATTGGGCTCCTTCTCCCTGCCTACGACCATGACCACAACCACGAATACGAACATGAACACGATCCTGGACACCTCGTCCTTGTGCTGCACCATCAGAAATTTTATTTTCGAGGATGATTTTGAAGCTCTGATACCAATTGAAGCCGGAACAAGATAGCGATTATCATGTAGGCTAAAGAAAATACAAAAGTTGCAGTAGAATCAAGAACACAAGCACTTCTCCAAAAGAATCCCGAGACGGTGTCCTCGGTTTCCATTTATTTTCACTTCAATTACAAAATTCGATATTCAACTAAGTCTACAAGCTGGACTCATATGGCCAACAAAATCACTTAATTTTTGCAATCTGCATTCTTTAGCATAATCGCGCAAATCATTCTACCCAATCAAATCAAATAAAAGCAATAAATTGCTGTAAATCCATAAATCAGTTGACTTCAAGATTGACAGCAAATTATTTCTAGAAAAGGAAAGAAATAATGAACACGTTTTCGGAAAGGAAAACATCGAAATTTGTGGAAATTGATGTTGCACATCGAGCAAAGCTCCATGTTCAGCTTCATGTGTGCCAGAGAGAGGATTCCAACGCCATGTCACATGATCCATTCAGACACCTGTAGCCAAAGTTATGGCTGATTAAGTTCAGATGCTCCTACATCAATAACTCACATCAACACGTGCTTGTGGCTTTGACTGGGAAAACTCAATACCTTGCCATATATCCTGCATAAAGCAAGTAGAAATAATACTTCTCACTACAATAATCTGTGAGACTATAAGGGAGGGGCATTGTAAGGAATGCGCACCCATTTTCTAAAATTCTTTAGTCTTCTAAACAGTGTAAATCGAACAAGAAGCACCATGTCAAAAAGACAAACAGGATTCATTTTAGCATTTCAATACTAGCAAACACCCCATCAATAGTATAAATTTCATATAATTTCGATTTAAAGCCCCCACCAAGAACACACAAAGATTCTCCCATACTCTCTCCAAAACTCCAAATATAAGATCTCAGAACAGTTTGAGAAATGGTTTGGTTATTGACCATATGACATATGCAACCACTACAAAGGCGAAGCTAGTAACAGTACTTGAAAATGTCAACTTGATTTTCATAAATGTTGTTGGTACACTTTATAGACTTGGGCCCAAAAGTGTCTAAGTCCACAATAATATAAATAAACCAACATTCCCCTCTAGGTGAGTGAAAGATATCGATCAAGCTCATCTTGTTACAAAGCCTATCCAAGTTTAACAAACTAAGGCCCTTGGTGAGACAGTCAACAACCCGTTCTTTAGTAGCCACATGTACCAGCTCAAAAAGCCCACTAGTCAGCTTCTCTTTGATGAAGAATCTGTCATGAATCTCCGTATGCTTTGTTCTGTCATGTTGGACCAAGTTATTGACAATATTGATAGCTGACCTGTTATCACACCACAAAAGTATCTATGTTCCCTCATCCATCTTCAACTCTATTAAAACCGACCTGAACCACATCATCTCAGCAATACTCAGGGTCATAGTTCTGTACTCCGCTTTAGTTGTAAAACAGACAACAACTAACTATTTCTTACTCATCCAGGAGACAATATTGCTTCCTACAAACATACAGTATCCAGATATGACTTACTCTCATCAACAAAGTTAGCCCCATCTGAATCAAAATATTCATCAATGCTCATATACCCGCTATTCCTAAAGATCAATCCCTTTCCTAGTACATTCTTCAAGTATCTCAGGATCTGGTACACCGCATCCATGTGACCCTTTCTCGTGTCATGCATATACCTACTCACAACACTCACAGTAAATAAGATGTAAGGTTAGGTGTGGCTCAGGTATATCAATCGTCCAACCAATCTTTGATATTTTTTCTATCCACCGGCTCACTAGCATCAACACTCAGATTCACCTTCTGCTCGATAGGTACTCTAGCAGGCTTGCAATCTAGCATGGCTGTCTCCGTGAGCAAATTAAGGATATACTTCCTTTGGGATAGCACTATCCCCTCTAGTCCTCAAGCTACTTCAATCCTAAGAAATCATTTCATCTGTCCTAAATCCTTCACCTCGAACTCCTTGCCCAGTCTAACCTTCAGCTCTGCTATCTCCCTCTTTCAATCTCCTTAATGATCATATCATTCACATAAATAGCCAATATCGTGATATAATTTCCAGTATGTCTCAGAAAGATAGTATGATCAACATTGGTCTGCTGATATCCTATGGCCACCATAACCTTCCTGAATCTATCGAACCAAGCTCTTAGGGATTGTTTCAGGCCATATAAGGATTTCTTAAGCTTGTAAACTTTTTTCCACTATCTAATCAGTGCCAAATCCCGTAAGGATCTACATGTACACCTTCTGGAGTAAGTCACCATGAAAAAATGCATTCTTCACGCCGAGCTGATGTAGACTCCATCCTTTGTTTGCTGCTATGGAGACTCAGGTTCTGATTGTGCTCATCTTGGCGACTGGTGCGAAGGTTTCATCATAATCAATGCCATATATCTGACTATACCCCTTGGCCACCAGTCGAGCCTTGTACCTCTCTACCTTTTCTTCTGAATTTTGCTTCAGCGTAAACACCCATTTACATCCCACAGTTTTCTTCTTGAGTGGCATTGGCACAAGCTCTTAGGTTTCATTCTTTGTTAAGGCCTCCAACTCCATTATCATGGCAGCTCTCCACCTCTGGTCCTCTATCGCAGCCTGCCAATACTTAGGCACAAAACACTGTCCAAAGATGCAATAAATGTCTCTGGTGGAACCCTCGCATTGATATGAGTGGTCCGCCTTAGCGCCTGGGGTGAGGGAGAGTGATATGAAGGAAAAGGAATCGTCACCCAGGTTAGTTAGATGATCTGTGGTGGGTGGTGCCACAAGTGTCTTTGAAGTCGAGGCTGGCAAGGTACCAGAACATGGGACAAGCAAACGCAGCTCATAGTCTACTATACTTCTCATGTATCCGTGGCACAACTACAGAGTCTCTCAATTATTCAACTCCCTAATCATTTTCCGACTCTGCACCTGTGTCTCATGGGGAAGAAGGATACAAAATCCCTCACACACTCACTATCTGTGACTCATCTCCAACACCACTCTTCTCTCCCTTTCGTACTACACCTCCAACGGTCATGCTATTCTCTCTCTCGCCATACAACTACCGGCGAGTCCTCAAAATGTGAGAATGCCTCTAATAGGAAATATGTCTCCTGCTCACAGAAGGTAACATCTCTACTTACAAATGACTGTTTCTCAAATGGACTCCAACAGGCATATCCCTTCAGGGTAATTGAGTATCCCACAAACAAATACTTCATGGCTCCTGGGATCCAATTTTCCAATACTATGCTGGTTATTCTGCACAAAACACACAACCAAACGACCTCAACTCTATCCAATTTCCTCTGGGGTCCGTCAATATCTCATGTGGTGAATACCCGTTCAGAATCCATGAGGGATGTTGAGTTATCAAGAAAGTAGCAGTCATAACTATTCGACCCCACAAGTACTTGGAACATTCATCTCCAACATCATACTGCTCGCCCTCGCAATCTGTTCTATTCTAATGTATAAGGACAAGTGGTCTGGTATAGAATTTTCCGTGTAGACAAGTATTTTACAAATAACTTGTTTGTGTACTTAGTACCATTATCGGATCTCAAAACCTTCACTATTGCTCCAAATTGTATATGAACTTTCTTATGAAAATCCTTAAAACAGGCGAAGACTTCACTGGTGTCCAGTGCAAAAGCTGGAAGACATCATTGACAATTCTTTTAGCTTTGTGCTAATAATGGACTAGAGCAAAATGACTCTATTAAATTTCAGATCTTCTATTTAATGAAGTTGTTGTAACTCAATACATCAAATGACACAATGCATATTGGGTCACAACGAAAATGGCCTCTTTATATAATTATAAGGGTAAGGCCGCGTACATTAGACCTCCAGACCCCAACATAGTTGGGAATATACTGGGTACGTTGTGGATTGTGAAGGCTAAGACTCTTGGTTTCATCAAATATAACCACATCATGCGAGAATGACAATCAATAAATGTCACAAAATAATAAAATCCATTAAAGGTCGAAGTCGGGTAAGACCCCCAAATATCAGAATGTACCACATCAAAAGCATGAGAACTTCTACAACCAGAGTTAACATATGAGCTTCTGGTATGCTTGCCCAACTTGCAAGCATCACAAACTAGTTTGTCTTTATTAATTTGCGCAAATAAACTGAGATACAACCGACTCATAAGAGAAAACGAAGGATGAACTAGGGCATCATCTTCTTTTCATGCACGGGCTGCTATGCTACCAGTGAAAGAGATAATTGCTGGCTCTTCTGATCCATGTACCATAGTCCGTACTGTCATGTCCCAGTCCCAAATACCATACCTGACCCCTTCTCTCGGAAGATCATCTGTAGGATATCAAAAATAACTTGACAGTTTAATTCAAGAATAGAGGCACTAATGAAAAGAAGGTTTACGTGAAATGAAGGGATATGAAAAAGTCTGGACAATGTTAGAGTCCGTGCATCGTACCGTACCCTTACCAAACACTGGTCGAGCGGTGCCATCTTCGTTCTTAACACTGGAAGGAACTTCTAGGAGAGTATAGAAATTGAACTCCCTAGTAGTACCTGCCACGTGTATGTTTGCCCCAGAGTCGCAAATCCAATCTGGGAGCTAATGGTGGACCAGATGCAACTACAATAGTGTCATATGTACCTCTCGTGTGAAGAGCCACATTACAAGACGTATCTGGTACAGTGGGTTGGCCATCTCCTACTCATCCTCCTCAGCATCCACAGTCATGTGTATACGATAGTTTCCTCGTTCACCACCTCGAGCTCCACCTCTCCTCGTCCACCACCTCCTCTCCATCAAGAATCTCCATCTCCTCCTCGATCGGGGATATGACTCGATCAGATATCCTAGCCATAGTTGTAGCAACTACGACTCTCTCCCTTCGTAGTAGGCGCTCGTGTAGCTAACGTCGAAGTAGCCAAAACAACACTGGACTCAGAATATAACTCCATCTGAGTCTCCTCCTGTATCATTGTAGCAATAGCATCATCAAGTAGTGATATGGTAGGCTGAGAGAGAATGATGGACCTTGTCTAGCCAAAGATCGAATTCAAACCAATCAGAAACTTCATAGTTCGTTTTGTTTCATCACTCTTTGCCTCATACCGGCTGAATCACTACAACACGAAGCAGGTAGGAAGTAATATATTTCCTCTCATAGCTTCATAATACAAGCAACATAATCTACAACTTTCTTATCTTCCCGAACCAAGTGATGAATCTCTTTTTTAATCTGAAACACACGTATCTGATTCTCCTTCCAGGAGTAATTTTTCAGTCGAGCCCACATATTACTCACAAAATCTAAACCATCAACAGATGAGGCGATGGTAGGGGTCAATGAATTCAATAATCATACTTTCAACTGAAAATCAAAAGTCATCAGTTTGAGCAGTAGCCTTACCTTTCTCATCCCCTGTCAGATAGCCTCCTAGTTTTCTACCCACTAAGGTAGTCTTAATCCGACGAGACCAACTAAGATAAGAAAGTCGCCCTTCCAGTTTCAAGTCAACAATTGGTAAGTGAAGCTTGACCTGAGTGGTAGATGGAATAGTTGCAGTGTCGCAAGATCCCCTGGATCCCCTGCATGATCCCCTGGATGAGTTGCATTGTCGCAAGATCAAGTTTTGCCAAGGCTTCCAACCATTTATCCATCACATCATACCTTTTCCACCATCTCGCAACTAGAACTCCACAATAATTAATACTACCTCCACTCACCACAACAACAATCAACTAAATCACCACAATCACAACTACTCCACAATAATCAACACTTCCACACTATGACTAATTGGACACCCAAGTTTAGGCAATCCACCTCAATTCACACACAAATACTCCAACTTATGCATTGAAACACAAATACGCATCAAACGACACAATATTATTGAAATTTGATTTGATAGATGCGACAGGTTACCAAAATAGTAGAATCTACTTTTTCTCCTCCGACAGTTCCAGCGGCGGCGGGTTTGACGGAATTAGGATTAAGGTTTTCTTTTTTGTTTTCGGCTCTGATACCAACTTGAAAATGACAACTGGATTTTCAGAAAGGTTTTGGGTACACTTTATATACTTGGGCCCAAAAGTGGCCCAAGTTCACAAAAACATGATGCTGAGCTAAAATTGTGATAATTGTAGGGGCAAGATTTTTGAGAATTGCAAAAGAAAAAGTGGGATAAAGAACACTTTGATCTTTGAGGAAATTTTCTTTCACTCAAAAGGTGTTTATTTCATGTACTTCGATGTCTAATATGCTCACAAGTAGAGCATTATGTAGACAAAAAATAATACTGAAGTCAATTGAAAGATTAAGTTAAAAAATAAGATTAACAAAAAAAAAACAGATTCTGGCCACTATTTTAAGCTTCAGTTTTGACCCTCTCTAGGCCAAAGTTTTGGATAAAGCTTGGTATAACCATCCACCATGATTTGGCCCTTGAGTGTAGATCCTTATCCAACCATTTTGACCTCCAAAATTGATCAATTCAATAGCATGAACTAATTTTGGTCGAATCTGTCCAGTTTGGTGACATACTTGGATAGGATTTACTCCAACCTCCATGAGAACGTGGCTTAAAGTTTAGGGAGAGTTCTCAACTTTATTTGACTCCAAAATTCAAAAAAATCTCAATCAAAAGGCAACCCCAACAACAACAATATAGTAGGCCGAAAAATAGGAAAGTTGTCCATACTTGAGACAAAACTTGTCTTCTTTGTTGCCAACTCACCAAATTCAACCCATCCTTCAAATAAATCATTTTCTAGGCTTCCTTGTGTCCATATTTTCATGATAATTCAAGGCCCACAAGGTAGCATTAGCAAAATAATCACTTTCATGATCGAATGGCTCGGATGCTCCTGCATCACAACATCAATAAACCAACAGTAAATACTGCTAAAGCCAAAAAGGCTCCAACAACAACCGCAGCTGAAACCATTACCGCAGTTATCACTCCAAGTTCAACCATCATTCTGCTTGATATTTTAGATGCTACGGGATGAGGATACTTCGTCAATTTTCCTATCCATGTCTGCAGAAGTTAAACCTTAAAGAAAAACAGGGAGCACCAAGGGGAAGATATAACTTCTCAAGGGGAAAGGCAGAATGGCCCTTTATTGCACAATGTAGTAATCAAGTGTTCATTTGTAAAACCCAAGCGAGTTGGCCTAGTGGTGGATGGCTTGAATTCTCCTAAAAGAGGTATAGGTTTCAATTTCCATTTGATGCAAACAATTCGCTTAGGCCACGACCGTGGACCTCCTTCAGGGGATTCTTGGCCCGAGATTTAATCGGTTCATACGTGGGGGTCGCCGTGTAATGAACCCTATGGATTAGTTAGGCCTAATGTGGTTATGGAGACCATAGTATCAAAAAAAGTGTCATTTGTATAAATAAATGTAAAAGATGTTAATACCGTCAACTGCATTTCTATTTCATTCCATGGTCCCTTGTATGGCTCCAAAATATATTGAACTTGATACTCATCCAGTCTCATTGACCAATCACTGAATTTTAATTAAGGATTAACATTAACCATACCACAAAAAACAATGATCCAGCACAAACACATAATCAATATTTCATGTGTTTCTAGCACACACCATCTCGTTCTGTGTAAGCTCCTTTCCCCAGCTATTTCTTTCAGATCAACAACGAAATCCCTGTATGCATTGTATGTGGCGCCGCTATCCTCCATACAACTCACCAACTTTATCTTATCACTCTTCTCTTCAAGTACTGCTGGAAATCCTCATATCTGAGCCTCGACAACTCCTTCAAAATCTTATCGAATTCCTCTTCTTCTGATAAATTAACTCCAAATACTTGCTCAGGCACATAAAGCTTTCCTTCATACTCCCTCAACAAGTCCTTCAAATAAACATCTCCCTCCCTCGGACTATCCTTACCAGGTATACCAACCAATGACTTCAAATTCAATCTCTTTAACATCTCCAAAATCTTCTCACCGACACCTCTTCTATCCAAATTCTCCCTCTCCTTCAACGTATACAATTTATCCCCAGTCAAATACTTAGGTTCAATTTGGCTAGGATTCTCCCTCAACACTTTATAAACAAGATCCTCATTTTCAGCACCCGAATTCATTGAAGCCTTAAATTTGAATTGTCTCTCTTCAAAACAACTCGTTCGTAGCTACTATACTTCAGTCCCTTGGCCGGTTTAACGGAAAGAAGGAAATACTCTTGGAAAATATATTGAGGGCTTAACTGTGCCCGGTGACGTGGAATACATCCTGTTCTCAGCTAAAATTTGAATTGCATTACGCGCATTTTTCTTCAGAAAATATAACTCTATATCCCATCATACAAAAAAATTGAAGAAAATCAGGTAGTTACAGAGATATAAATGCAAAAGAGGTGAACTGTGACAAACCCCCCGGCTGATGGAATGGAAGACGACGAAGTAGAATATAACGAACAATGCGCTTTGAGTTAGCCCAGTTGGATCTGTATCAAGTAAGCGTTGGCTGAGGCAGGCCATGGCCCAATTAAGATTTGCCAATTTATAGTAGTGGTTTGGTCTTCACCCTTCAACAATCAGTATCAGTCCATTACTATTTTTTACTCATAACTTCATAAATAAGTAGAATTAGATTATTTGATTTATGTTCTCTAACTACTATAAACCACCATTAGACTTTAATGAAGCAACCAAAAAGTCAACATAAAAGGGTTGACGGTGAAAGCAACATTTACCTAAGTTATTATTGAATATAATATAACTAGTAGACTAAATTTTCATTAGTGGAAGATTCCACTTAGTTAAGTGGACTTTTGGTTTTGTAAGTGGTGCTGAGATATCGCAAAAATAGTAATTAAAACTAATTTAGTAGAGAATCTGAAAATTAATTATTGAAACTTTTGAAAAATAGAAATTATTGCAGCTAAACCCCACTTATTAGAGGCTGTGAAGAGTGTTTTAAAAGTCTGCTGCAAAAGAATAATAGTAAAACTACTTCAAGAAAGCTTTATAAAAAGCTTATCGGAAAAGTTGTATAATTGTAGTTTCTCTAAAAATATTTTTGGAACAACAATAACTAATGTATATATATCTAAAACACAAGTTATTTTAATTTATTTTGAATTAAAAATAATTTAAACAAACGCATCTTAACGAGTACCATATTTAAGATTTGTAAAGAATTAGCAGCGGTTCAATTGAGCTCAAGCCCGTTTGGCTGTGCACGTGTGTCAACCAACATATAAGGTGGTTGTGAGTTACCATCATAAAAATTTCAGTACCCAAATAATTGATTATTCTTTATAGGTTGGATTGTATTTTTGTTCGTAATCCATATGGGATATTTAACTCTAGCACACACCCTCAAGTCCAATTGGGTAAACCCTGTTATGACATGCTTTCATAATGTAAGTTGGTACCACAATAATCAACAACATAGACTCATAACTCCATTATCAAATTCTTATATGGTCGAACAAAAGGCTTGCATGTCCATTATCAATTTCAATTGCTCATCTTTTGTGATTGCGGGTCTCAAAGACCATTGGATCTTTGTTGGGCTGTTAAGTCATATTCAGCTTTAATACCATGTACAAGTTTAGCAGAACTTACCTAAGTGGTTTCGAGCCTAAGTGCGAGTGCGCGTGTGGGTGTCAACTTATAAGGTGGATATGAGTTACTTTCATTAAAACCTTAATACTAAGGTCATTGATTATAGGATTAACACCCCCCTAGTCCAACTGGGCAACGCTGTTGAGACTTGCTTTAATAATGTGGGCTTGCACCCATGATCAACATCACAGGCTCGAATTCCATTATCAGCTTTTTATATGGATGGGCAATAGGCCCAGAGCTCCATAATGGTTGGGCATGTGGGATTGCGAGAATCCAAGGCCCTTGGACCTTTGTTAGATTATTAAGCCATATTGACTCTGATACCATGTAAAGAATTAGCAGATCCAATCCAAGTGGACTCGAGCCCGTGTGGGCGTGCACGTGTATCGGCCAACAGATACCATGTAAAGAATTAGTAGACCAGGTTCAAGTGGACTCGGGCCAATGTAGTTGTGTGCGTATGTTGGCCAACATATAAGGTGGATGTGAGATACTGTTATAAAAATCTTAGAACCAAGGTAATTGATTATAACAATATATTTCTTTATAAGTTGGATTGTATTTGTAATCATAATTCATATTAGATATTTAACTCTAGCAAGATCTCCATCAATATCTTTTTCCAACTTGAAAACAATTTGCTCAGGGTTCGTTTGGTAGACTGATTATCAAGTGATAACGACATATATATGCAACAATCCATCGTAACCACGTGTTTGTTACCTTGTGTGTCCATTCCCGGGTCGAGAGATTGTCATCAGTTGACCAGTTATTGTTCACATATTAAATGAAAAATCTTATACACCAAAAAAGTAGGGGATAACTCTCTCCTCATTTAATTCTGCATCCAAATGACCTTACCCTCATTTATTTTGCTTATTTACCATGAATGCCAGTGATATACACCCGAACACACGATGCCTAACCCTAATTTATTTTCCACACTTCTCCCACGATACTTCGTCATCCAGAGAAATTCTCTTGTCGGAGC
>JAOWBN010118031.1:0-19351 GCA_028565015.1 Pinguicula moranensis
TTAGGGTGGGTGCTTTCAGTCCAGCATGGACTGTTTCTTAATACTATCCCATGCCTAGATTGGACTAACTTGACTTAGACTTGGGCTATTAAGCATATTAAGAGTATACTTACCCTTAAAAAAAAAGTAGTCTTCCACAGAAATAGTCATATTCACAAATTCCAGTCCATTGAATTGACGTTTTTGAAATGAGACTACTAGTGTTTTTGGATGGTATCATTTTCTTTTCTTCTCTATTACGCTGAGTTGACTGGAGAAAATTTTTGTTGTGTTTCAATTGATTTGTTTTGTTTTTTGAGGAGATTTGCATAAAGTATGGATACACACTCACTTCCTTTGTCACCCTTATCCAAAATTCTCAAGAAAAATGACTGCCAAAGGTGGAATGAATAGCCATTGCTCTATTCTTTTGTCCTCACCTTTGCTTTGTGTGTGCTACAATTTTGTCCTCGTTTCAGGAAAGTTGAGTGCAAAGAGAGGGAGAGGGAAGCTCTTTTCTTGTAGATTCCTCTGGCGTTCTCTTATAGGTGGGAAGTGAAGATAACAAAAAAGAATGTTGTGCTTGGGAAGGCGGCGTGTGTAGTAACACCACTGGCCATGTGACTGGTGTCAGACTTGGTCATTTCGCAGGTTGCTCTGAAGGTGAGATTAATTCTGCCTTGCTTGGCTTGCCTTTACTACTGCTTTATAATTCAATGCATATTATTTCCAGTTTTCTTTCGAGGTGAAATTCGTCTTGCCATGCTCGGATTGCTGTATTTGAATGTTTCTAAGTGGCAATAATTTTGGAGGGATAACTATCCACGCCCATTTTGCTAGTAGAGCTTCATTAAAGCTCTTTAACTCTCTGAAACTCATACCTCCTTCACCCTTTGGCCAGCAGAGTTGATCCCAAGCTATCCAGACAATTTTGGAGCCACCAGTAAGGCTGACCCCCCACAAAAACTTGCTGCAGCATAGTTATTTCTTTGATCACCTGTTGAGGGGCCTTGAAAAGTGACACATAATAGACAGGTAGTTGAGAGAAAACCGAACTTATTAAGACTATTCTCCCACCAAAAGGAAGGAATCTGTTTTCCCAGCTTTTTAGTTTTCTCGTGATCTTATCGATCACTGGTTTCCATAGGGAATATCTATTCTGGCTCTCCCCAATAGGCATGCCCAAATATTTGAATGGAACTTAGCTGCTGTGCAATATAGGGTATGAACATAAGTTTTCAGCTCTATATCGGATACATGAATTTTGAGCCCATTATACAGCGCTTTGATACATGAATTTTGAGCCCAGACAGGAAATAAAACCATCTCAAGACTGCTTTAAGTCTCAGGATATCTTTCTCACTTCCATCACCGAAGAGCAAGGTATCATCTGCATATTGCAGATGTGTAATTGATAGATCAACTATTTGTAACCCGATATCAGGTTTCTTTGAGTGGCTCGGTTTAATAATAGTGACAGGCCCTCAGCTGCTATTAGAATTAAGAAGGGGGATTAGCGGATCCCCTGTCTTAATCCTCTCTGAATTTCAAACTCATTTGTTGATCTACCATTCACTAAGATAGAGATTTTAGCAGTAGTAACACACTCTTTCATCCAATTGCTCCATTTTGCACTAAATCCCATAGTTGTCATAATAGTGAATAGATAGTTCCAATCTATTGTATCAAAAGCCTTCTGAAAATCTGCTTTAAATAATACACTTTCTCTTGGATCTTTTTGCATGATCAACTATCACATTGGCACTTAATATGCTGTTAGTGATCAATCTGCCTTTGAAAAATCCAGTCTGATTCTTTGAAATAAGCATTGGTAATACCTTGCTCAGTCTCTTAGGCAGCAGTTTGGACAACACCTTGTAAGCAGTCTCACTAACAAATAAGTCTGAAATCAGCTGCTCGTGTAGGATTATTCACTTTTGATGATAGAGTAATAAAAGAGTTGTTCATCCCTTTAGCAAGTTTTCCTGTCCGATGGAATTCCTTGATGAACTCGATAAAATCTTCTTTGAGAGTGTCCCCGAATTCTTGGATGAATCTAAAGTTATAGCCATCAGAACCCGGTCTCGTAGAACTTTTGCAACACCATATAGCAGCTTGAGTCTCTTCTTCACTGAACTCTGCAATCAGGGTCTCGTTTTCTTCAACTGTTAACATGCGAATTGGTGGAATCTTGAACATAGGCCTTGCTCTTTGTTCAACTTGGTATTGGTTTTGAAATTGTGTTCTCAGCCCATCTTTCACCTCTTCCTTCCATTCATTTTCAAAGTAAAGACCCTTGATTTCATCATGTCATGTCTCCTGTTTTGTTTGAAGCATGCATGAAAATAGCTGGAGTTTGCATTTCCTTCTTGTAGCCATTTGCTTCTTGATTTTTGGAAGATTATTGAGTCGTTCAATTTTTGTAGTATTTGTAGTTCAGACCAAGCCTCTTTCCTCTGTTAGACTCTTGTTCTGAGATAGTTCCGGTGTCTAGCTTGCTGTCTAGAAGCTCTATAGTTGAAATAACAAATCAGCTGAAATCGAATTTTGTTCTTCCTTCATCATTTTCAGTCGATACATATAGGGGGTGAGGGTGTTGTGGTTGGTGTGTGTAGAGTTTGGTGTACATAATTCTACACCTAATACACGTTTTATTCAACACTCCTCCTCAAGATGGGCGAAATATATCGATCAAGCCCATCTTTTTACAAAGCCTATCAAAATCTAGCGCACTAAGGCCCTTGGTGAGACAGTCAGCAGTCTGGTCCTTAGTAGTCACATGTCCTAACTCCAGAAGCCCACTGGTCATCTTTTCTTGATGAAAAAACTGTCAATCTTTACATGTTTAGTTCTGGCATGTTGGACTGAGTTATTGGCAATACTGATAGCTGACTTGTTATCGCACCATAATTGCATCTGTGCTTCCACATCCATTTTCAATTCTTTCAGTAATGATTTTAACCACATCATCTCAGCAACACTCAGGGCCATGACTCTGTACTCTGCTTCGGCAGTGGAACGGGCAACAACTGACTGTTTCTTACTCATCCAGGAGACCAAATTGCCTCCTACAAACATGCGATATCCAGATGTGGATTTTCTGTCATCAATACAGCTAGCCCAATCTGAATCACAATATCCCTCAATACTCAAATGTCTATTTTTTCGAAAGATTAATCCTTTTCCTGATACATTTTTCAAGTATCTCAAGATCAGGTACACAGCATCCATATGACCCTTTCTCGGGTCATGCATATACCTACTCACTATACTCACAGCAAACGAGATATCAGGTCGTGTATGACTCAGGTATATCAGTCGTCCAACCAATATTTGATACCTCTCTCTATCCACGGGCTCACCGGCATCATCACTTAGATTTGTCTTCTGATTGATAGGTACCCTAGCAGGCATGCAACCAAGCATCCCTGTTTCCGTGAGTAGATCCAAGACATATTTCCTTTGAGATAGGACTATCCCCTCTGGTCCCCGAGCGACTTCAATTCCAAGTAAGTATTTCATCTCTTTTAAATCCTTTACCTCGAATTCCTTACCTAGTCTAACCTTCAATTCTGTTATCTCTTTCTCATCATCTCCTGTAATGATCATATCATCTACATAAACAACCAATATTGTAATATGATCTCCCGTATATCTCAGAAAGACAGTATGATCAGCATTGGTATGTTGATAACCTATGCCTACCATAGTCTTTCTAAATCTATCGAACGAAGCTCTAGGGGATTGTTTCAGGCCATACAAGGATATTTTAAGCCTGCAAACTTTCCGCTCTATTTGATTAGTGCCAAATCCTTGAGGGATCTCCATGTACACCTCCTCAAATAAGTCACCATGAAGAAATGCATTCTTCACGTCGAGCTGATGTAGATTCCACCATTTGTTTGCTGCTATGGAGACTAAGGCCCTGACTGTACTCATCTTGGCGACTGGTGCAAAGGTGTCATCATAATCAATGCCATACGTCTGACTGTACCCCTTGGCCACTAGTCGCGCCTTGTACCTTTCCACATTTCCTTCAGTATTTTGCTTCACGGTGAACACCCATTTACATCCTACAGTTTTTTTTCTCAGGTGACAGTGGTACAAGCACCCATGTTCCGTTCTTTGTCAAAGCCTCAAACTCTTCTATCATGGCATCTCCTCACCTTTGATCCTTTATTGCAACTTGCCAACACTTAGGCACAAAAACATTGTCCAAAGATGCAATTAATGTCCTATGGCTAGGTTGATATGTGAGAATAACAAATATGCTCGGAAATATCATGAGGAAAACCATATCGATCCGGTGGAACCCCGACATTGCCATGGGCGGTACGCCTTAGCGGCTGTGGTGAGGGAGAAGAAAGAAAATGAATAATGTCACATGGGGTATTTGAATGATTTGTAATGGGCTGTGGCTCAGATGTGTCCGGAGTCGAGTTTGGTAAGGTACTACAAGATGGGACAAGGGGACGCCTCCTCATGTACTCGTGACGTAACTGTGAAGTCTATGTGCCACACACTTCACCATTACTCTTCTCCTCCTCTCGTCCTATCCCTCCAATGGTCATGATATTCTCCTCCTCTTTTCGTACACCAGTCGACGAGTCCTCAAAATGAGAGGATGTTTATTGTAGAAAGTATGGCTTCTGCTCATAAAAGGTAATATATTTACTTACAAATGATCGTCTCTCAACTGGACTCCAACATACACACCCTTTTTGGGTAGCCGAGTATCCTACAAATACACACTTGATGATTTTGGGATCTAACTTTCCAACATTAGGCCGGTTATCCTGCACAAAACACACACAACCAAATGGTCGTAGCTCGATCCAATTTCCTCGGGTGCCTATGAATACCTCATGTGGTGAATACCAATTTAGGATCCGTGATGGAAGTCAATTTATCAGAAAAGCATCAGTCATAATCGCTCGACCCCACAAGTATTTTGAAACATTCATCTCAAATATCAGACTTCTTGCAATTTCTAGGAGATGACGATTTTTTCTCTCTGCAACTCCGTTCTGCTCTGGTGTATAGGGACAAGTGGTCAGGTGTACAATTTCCTGTGTTGACAAGTATTCTACAAATAGCTTTTTGTGTACTCAGTACCATTATCAGACCTTAGAACCTTGACTCTTGGTCCAAATTGTTTTTAAAATTCACTGTGAAAATCCTTAAAGCAAGTTTTTTTTTGATAAGCCAAATTTTATAGATAAGGTAAAAAAGTATTTACAAGAACAAAGAAGAAAAAAAACAAAAAATGCGCAAGTCTAGGACAAAGCATAAGATGTAGTGAGCGATTAGTCTATACTGGTGAAAAAGATGAGTGATTTCTTGATCATGAACTATACATCCTGCCCTTCCATCATACCCTCCATTATAGCTACAGGTAACAAGTGTGTGGATCCCCTAGCGTAATGGATGCACCATCATCTCCGCATTCAGTTCATCACCATCACTTGTTCTTCACCAAGTTTGGATGTTATGACTATCAATTTATCGATACCCTTTTTTTTAGGAATATCGGTACATAGCTCGTTCCATCTTGGTGAGCTATCCCTGTAATGTATAGAAGATATGACTAGTTTGGCAAGGATATAAAAGTTCACTTTCAAGACAACCCATTCAGCCTCCTTCACCGTCTATTCTCATCACTGTCATTGTTTCTAATTGGTCTGCCCTATCATGGAATGTATTCTCTAGTCCTTTCTCCTCATTTGGCTGTTGTTTCTTCTCTATGGTCATATCCCAGATTAGTCTCAATCTGCATCTAATCTGCAAGGGTGGAATCTTGTATGCTTCGTGAATTGGCTGTATTCCCAGTTCCTGCCTTAGCAGAGAAAAACTGGAGATCTTTTATTTTCTATGCCACAAATAGGATTTCTTTCTCCAGACACTACTTTCATTCACATCAGGATTTGATATGGCGCAACAGAAGGGTCTCTGTCCATGGGCCCTCTCCACTGTATGATTTCTGGTAAAAGTACCATCCATTTTCATTGAGTAGATCATCATATCATTATTGACCTGTCCATATATCCCCGTAACACAGTCACGACATGATGTCTGAATGTACTCCTGTCTTAGCAAGGCTGCCTCTGTACTTTTAGTGCACCATGTTTCCCAGCGGTATCTTCCTCAGCCAGTGGCCTTGATGACATCTTTGATTGCGCAGAATCATGGAAAGTGTCCAACTCGTGGAAAGTGTCCAAATGTCATACATGTTGTCCTAGAATTTGCCAGCAACTTGTTTGGTGTAACTCTTCCTAGCAGAAATCTTGCGATTTGCTGTGGGTTTCTTCACATATTGCCAGCTCTCAGTGGCATACTCAGCAAAGGTCCGTATATCTCAAACATTTCAGCTGTATATTAATATGAAAAACTCCTTCCGTCTGGACCTATCCTGTACCGTAGTGACATAATAGAAGAGTGAGATAGCACAAGACAGTCAGGTAGAGTTGGGCCATCAGAAATGATTTCATAATTTTGTGGTCAGGTAAGTTTTCTGAACTCCGTGAGCTCAGCTTGTGGTGCTCTCCTATTAGACCTACCTGTACCTCATTGACAGAAAATCAAATAATCTTGTTCCAGGAATAAAACAAATTATAATACAAAGGAAGTAAAAGCCTTTCCACCATTACTCATGCTTCACTTCACCCTCACTGCCATATATTATAACCTGAAGACAAAAACTCAAGGTAATTCCAGTTCTAAATTAACTAGAGTGGACTAACTCCTGAGATTATTTTAAAACTGCATGCATGTAGTTGGGTGTGTATACCAGTCGTACAGTGAGTAACAGAAGAATTTCTTTTTTGATTTAATTCCTAACCACGAGTCATATTGAATACACTGTATGATCTTTGAATTAGACAACTCAATATTAGTAAAATGCATTCTATTCCTAGTTTTCCATATATGCCAAATGAAAGAGATCCATATTGATTCACAAGCCGCTAGATTAGTCGTTCCTTTTTTTTTTTAAATAAGGTACTTCTTATTAAAAAAGGATTACAATAACTGTGCCTAAGAGCACTGTGTTCACGAAAAACTACTGGCCTCCTACTGGCCTAGAGTAAAGCATACTTCTCATACAGCTTATAATATTCCTACTTAACATGAAGCCCGAGGCGAAAAGAACTAGCGGAGGCGCATGGAAGGCAGACCCCACTTCTCCACTCTCATCATTCCTTTGACTTCCTGTGGGAGATCGCCGGCGCTCCAGTACACTCTAGAGTGTCCTGCAGAACCATGTTTGGCAAGGAAATCCGCCACACCGTTTCCTTCCCTAAACTGGTGGGTTACGCAGAAACCATCCAGCGTAGGGACTTCATTTGATGACCAACTGATTACCTGATCTTCTTCTTTCCCAAGCCATGTCTGCAGTTCCTGCCATACAACAAATGTTCCAGGACAGTTATGGAATAAGTGAGTTACAGTTTCCATACCTGATCTACAAAGAGTGCACCTCTCTTCATGATCCATCGAGATTATATTTCTTGACTTGAGGACATTTTTTACAGGCACTGCATTCTGGTAAATTTTCCAGCATAGTGTAATATATTTTGTTTGTGAGAAGCAGTTCCAAAATGCTGCTAATACAACTCTCTCCTTCTCTTAGAATGGTGAGTCTAGTCCCTCTAGTAGCTGATTCTAAGCTACTTTTGTTGTTTATCTCCCAGACATCTCCTGTGGAAAGATATAGTGATCTGCACTCGTCTCTGTTGGTGCAACTGATTGTAGTAATGATGAAAGCAGACTTTCCAGTGAGGATTGATCATGTGATCTCATCTGTCTTCTCCACATTAGATTCCAATGCCACCTATTTTCAGTCCATGTGCCTGCATCCGCAAGATACATATTTTGGTCCACTGCAATTCTAAATAATTGAGGGAAGAGTTCAGCTAGGCTTTCTTCCTGCCTCCATCTATCTTTCCAGAATTGCGTTTCATTACCAAATCCAATACAAATTTTGGGCATATCAGAGAACCACTTCTCTGTTAGCAGGTTCTGCAAATCAGTCCACCAAATTGAGCCATATCCATTACCTCTTCTTCGACCACTTGAAGCTGTTATTTGAGTCTGATGTCGCCTCAGTTCTCTTAAGTTTCCCATCTACAGAACTCCTTCCTGACCATATTTTGAGCACAGATTGTCCTTAGCAAGACATTAATTCCCCTTCAGAATTTTCTCTCTCCATTTCCCCATCAAAACTTTGTTTGCTAGAGCTATATTCTTCACTCCCAGTCCCCACATTTATTTTGGCCTTGTGATTTTTTCCCAGGCAGTCCAGCACACCTTTTTCTGCTCCTTCTTTGAGCCCCCCAAAAAATTTCTTTGCAGACTTATGAGGCATTTTAGAACCAGAGGAGGAGACACAAAGAATGAGAAAAAATGAGAAGGGATAGAGTTGAGTACTGAGTTGAGCAGCACCAATCTACCACCCTCAGAAATGAACTTGTTCTCCCATGCATTTAGTTTTCTTTCAATTTTCTCCACCACTGGCTTCCATACTGCTGCTTTATGATGGCTGCTACATATGGGCAGACCTAGATATTGGAAAGGAAGATTATCCACTTTGCATTTCAGGTAGTCAGACATGTTTTCCATAATATCCAGCTGAATATTGATACCATAAAGGTTGCTCTTGCTGAAATTTACTCGCAATCCTTAAAGCAAGTTAAGACTTCATTCATAGTTTTTATCAAATATAACCATGTCATACGAGAATGACAATCAATAAATGTCACAAAATAGCGAAATCCATTAAAAGTCGAAGCCGGTCATGGCCCACAAACATCTGAATGTACCACATGAAAAAACGTGAGAACTCCTACAACCAGAGCTAACATATGAGCTTCTGGTATGCTTCCCCAACTCGCAAGCATCACAAACTAGTGTGCCCTTCTTAATCTGCGCAAATAAATTAGGATACAATCGACTCATAGTGGAAAAAAGGGACGACCTAATCGTCTATGAAACATCATCAGTTGGGCCGTCACCCTCTTTTCCTGCTCAGACTGCTCTGCGACTAGTGAAAGAGCTAGTTCCTCACCCTTCTGATCCATGTACCATAGTCTGTTTTGCCATGTCTCCGTCCCAAGTACCTTCTCTGACCCTTTCTCCTGAAAGATCAGCTGTGGGATATAAAAAATAACTCTACAGTTTAATTGAAGAATAGATGAATTAATAGAAAGAAGGTTTACAGGAAATGAAGGGGTATGCAAAACTTTGGATAATGTTAGTGTGTCTGTGCATTGTATTGTATCCTTACCAACCACTGGTCGAGCGGTGCCATTTGCAATCTTAACACTGGAAGATACTTCTAGAGGAGTATAGGAATTGAATTCCCTATTGGTACCTGTCACATGTATGTTTGCCTCAGAGGCGCAAATCCAACCTGGGGGCCAATAGTTGGACCGGATCCAAGTGCAATAGTGTCATACATACCTCTTGTGTGAAGAGCCACGTTACAAGACGTATCTGGTACTGCAGGTGGACCATATTCTATTCCTCCAAACTCATCATCCCCTACATCCACAGTAATGTGTGTGTGATAACCTCCTCGTCCACCACCTCGAGCTTCACCTCTCCTGCTACTCCCGCTACGGCTACCCCATTGTCCATGACTGCCTCTCCATCAAAGATCCCTATCTTGCTTCGCACGTGAGCACGAATTCATCAGATGTCCTATTTCACCGCAATTGTAGCAACTACGACTCTCCCCTTTTGAAGCAGGTGTGCGCGTAGTTGATGTCGAAGTAGCCAAAGCTTTAGCACTCGAAAAAACAGTGGACTCAGAATGTAACTCCATCTGACTTTCCTCTGGTATCATTGCAGCAATAGCATCATCAAGGGATGATGGACCTTCTTTGGCCAAACATCGGATTCAAGTCCATCATGAAATTCATAGGTCGCTTTGTTTCATCGTTCTTTGCCCTCATGCATGTTGGATCACTACAACACGAGGCAGGTAGGAAGTAATCTACTTTCTCCCATAGCTTGATGAGACAAGCAGCATAATCTTCAACCTTTTTTATCTTCCTGAACCAGATCACGAATCTCTTTTCAATCTAAAACACATCTGATTATCTTTTTCGGAGTAATTCTTTTTCAGTAGAGCCCACATATCACTAATAAGCTCCAAACCATCAACCGAGGAGGCAATGATAGGAGTTAATGAGTTTAACAACCATACTTTCAGTTGAGAATTAATTACTTTCCAGTCATCAGTCTGAGCAGTCGCTTTACATTTTTTATCCCTTGTGAGATAGCTTCCTAATTTTCTATCCACCAAGGTAGTCTCAATTCAACAGGACCAACCAAAATAGGAAGCTCGTCCATCATGTTTCAATTGAACTGTTGGTAGGTCAATCTTGATCTGTGTGGTAGATGGAACAATCAGCATCAGTGAAATACTCATCCTCTGCACTATCCCTTGGATAACCTGAAGTGTAGCAGGATCAAGTTTTGCCAGTGCTTCCAACCGTTTCCCCATCGCATCATCCTCCTTTCTTGCCATCTCACAGCGAGCACTTCACAACAATTAACACAATTCCTATAACTTACTTGCAACAATCAATCAATTAGCACCTCTACGTCATGCCTAATGGGGACACCCCAAGTTTAGGCTTTTCAATCCACACATAAAATATTCAATTTATCCACGGAAACATAAATATGAATCAAACGGAATAACATTTACGGAAATGAATTTGATGAGTGCGATGTGCTCTCAGAATCAAAGATTCCGACTTTTCACCTCCGCCGGCGGCACGACAGCGCGTGGCGACACGGGGGCGCGAGCACGTAATATTTCCAAGAAAAGGTCTCGGCAGCACGATTCTGGTGGGCATGGTTTTCGATGCAGACGGTGGCAGACGCGCCGTGGATCTGACAGAAACTGCGATCGAAACCCTAGCCGTCTGCGATGGTTTTTGCCACAAAATCGGCGGGTGGCGCCCACTTTCAGCCAAGATCCGTGGTAATCTGGGAAGAGCGTGCTCCGACGCTTCTTCTCCGGTGGCGGATTCGAACTTTGGGTGATGTGGTTTCGAACTTTGAGTGATGTGGTGTCGGGATTGCTCTGATACCAAGTTGAAACTTGTGTTTATATCAAAATCTTGCATTTCCCGTTGTATTGATCGATACATATATAGTGATGTTTGTGTATGAGTTAGATCTACCTAACTCATTCAACACAGACCTACCTAACGCATTCAACACACACGTTTATGAAATATTCAACACCTCCCCTAAATGAGGGATCACCGGCGCCCTCCTCAAATAACTGTCCATTCTGGGACTTTAATCGGGGAGAAAGTCTATCTAGGGATCGGAACCTACGTTCACCCTCACCGCACCACTGTTAGGATTTAATTTCTGGATCCCAGATTGGTATAATATTGTCCGCTTTGAGTCAAAGCCCTCATGATTTTGTTTTCGGGTTTTTTCCAAAAAAAGGCCTCATACCAATTTAATGTTTTGTCCATCTATACAAACTCAACAATTTCCTCATATTGAATCCGTGTGGGACAAGGAACATTTTGTTTGATCAACACTAATGCTTGCAAGAGATAAGGAGAAGCTTGTCACCTTTCAAATTAAAATTTCTCACCCAGTCCAGTGCCAAAGTTCCACCATCAGATGTCATAAAAATCTGTTTGCAAACAACATCAAATTAGTACAGCTATATGTTCAACTAGTTTGGCTCAAGGAAAGGAAAAGAAGGCAGCTGGAATTTTCTTGGAATATTTTGCGTCATGCTCGGTCTTATTTGTTCCCTTTTCAGGCGGCTTGGTGCTCTATTTCCCCCCTAATATTGGGATATTTTATTGGCGGGTTTGGCATAATGTTTTCCCTATTGATGCTCTTGTGCAGCGATCAATTATTCATTTAGTATTAAAATACTCTTTATGTTCAGTTGGTGCAGAAGAATCACAAGATCATTTATTTATGAGTTGACACTACTACATCTATTTAAAGATTTTTTTTCTAATCACTTGGCTGGCCTTTCTATTCTGGTCACCCTCATCATCTGATTCAGTTATGTTTGTAGTGCACTAGAACTAATTCTCAATTCTCTCTGTTGAGTTGGATGCTCCCTCTCCTGATTCTTTGGGAGATCTTACTTGCGTGTAATGTGGTCCGAATCCAACATTTAAATGCTGCCCCTGTGATATTATCTTGAAAGTGCAACGATAGCTATATGATATTGCTTCTTTACTACGCCCTACATAGTGTACATCCCCCGATGCGCATTGCCTTTTTGCATCATTGACAAATTTCAGTCAGATGGTTCCCTTTAAGCGACTTGTGTTGATCTGCTGGGAACGCCGGACTCTTGATGGCTGGAATTTAATATTGATGGTTCCGCCTCGACTACCTTATGTGGTTTTGGAGTGATTTCCCATGACTCTGAGGGATGTTATTTATTAGCTTTCAGTCTGTCTTTGGATAGTACAACTAACACCATGGATGAAATATTGACTATTTTTCATAGTTTGACTTTTAGCTACATTTTTTGGCCAGAATTGCTTTATCTTTGAATCAAATTCATTGTTTCTGGTAAATTGGTTTAATAAGGACACATCCCCGATGGCACTATCACTCGTCATGGCAAGACATCTTATCATTCTAAATCTATTTCTCCATGCAAGTTTGATATGTGTATCATTAAACTAACTTTTGTGCAGACTGCCTTGCTTATCTTGGAGAGAGCAGTCATTCATCATTTATGATACTGTTGAGCCTCTCATTCCTTCTGTCTTGGTGGAGCTGGCTGCTGACCAAACTAATTTATCCTGCATTTGTCCCTTATCACACAAACTGATATAAGATTTATACTTTACTTTGCTCGATTTTTTTATTTGTTTTTTATTTTATTTTATAATATATTTTGATGTTCTCTTATTAAAGCTCCTTCTTTTGCGCCCAAAAAATAAAAAATTGTATCAAATTTGAATTCCCTACAATTATCTTTTAGTATCCGACAAGATAGTAGTATGTTCGAAGCAAACATTATGAATCATTCTAACTTTGTATGCTACGAGATGAATAGAATATAAAATTTCGTTGATAAATAAAATATAATTATGTTCGACCAAGGAATTTGTTCAACGTGATTTTGATGATAACTAAATTTATGTAGTCGATTTAATTGTATTCATCATATGCAAGCCACAAGTGGTGTGAAGAATGTCGATTAAATATCAGGTTTAACTTATTAGTAAGGTACTATCCACGTCACCAAATTGCCACTTCAACGGCCCCCGACTATGTCTCGAACTTGGTTTAGACAAATAATAGACCCTCTCCCGCATCCAGGTCCGCTACCTCGAAATTCTCAGGTATGTGGTTCCCAATCGCTAACAACGTTTTGTGTGACCATTTTTCTTGTACGCACCAGTCAATTTTTGGTTGCTGTTGTGGAACCCGCAAGTTCCCAGGATGCTATCCGACATCCTGAATGGCGTGGGCCATGGCGGAAGAGATTCAAGCCCTCGAGTAAAATGGCACATGGAGTTTTGAGTCTCTTCTGCTAGATAAAAAGACTTTGGGTGCAAGCGGGTCTACAAATTAAAAAACAAATATGACGGGAGTGTTGAATATTATAAAGCACGGCTGGTGATCATAGGAAATCGTCAAACTGTTGTTTTCCATGAAGCCAATGCCCTCGTCACCAACTTGGTCATCGTCCGAACATTTGCGATCGTTGTTCAGGGTTGGGAATTACATAAATGAACGTCCATAATGAATTCTCGGGAATCTCGATCAAGAAATCCATATGTGCTTCCCATCTGGTTTCTTTGCTTCGCCTGACAAGGTACGTCGGTGGCGAAAATCTATCTATGGTCTTCGGCAAGCCCTGCACTTTTGGTTTTCTTAATTGCAGATCTCCCTCCAAATATATGGCTTTGCACTATCCTGTTTTAATTACTTTTTATTGCTAATATTCGTGATACAGTGCACCACCACGTTGTTTTCTATGTGAATGATCTTATTATTAGTAGAAAAATCACTAAAGCTATTTCTGCGTTTAAAGCGTTTATTAGTCAATGCTTTCGCATGAAAGACATGGGTCATTTGAAGTACTTTTTAGGCATCTAAGTGGAACGTGGATTGCTAGGTATTTTCTTACTTAAAAAGAAATATACAATTGATATTAGCAGTGAGTGTGGCTTGCTTGGTTCTAAGCCTGCCACATTCCTTTTGGAGGAAAACCATCAGATTGCCTTGGATCAAAATCATGAACTTGATGGTTCTAACAAATAACTCAGTCTGGTCTGGCGACTCTTATACTTGACCATTAAAAGTCTTTGAGTTCAGCTTTTCCGTCCATACATTGGCCTAGTTCCTGCGAAAATTGTATCTGGCTCTCTGGCATGTTGTTAGATATATTAAAGGATGATGAGTAAGTTTTACTCTAACATATTGAGTCATTTTTAACTAGCTTTGGCTTGTTTCTTAAGAATTAATTTTGTATTTCATGTTCATTTTACTTGTTTTCTCCTTGTTTGTGTCTTAAGTACTCAATTGTAAAATGCTAAACGGAGAGAAACGAGAAAAAACACTTATTATTCGAAAACTTCTAATCTTGTATTGAATCACTACAACTCGTTCGTATTTATAATACGAACTCTACACACATGATAATAACATTAAATGAAAACACACGCCGCATGCTTCATTTATCTGCTACTTTCGGCTCGTCTTTTGTTTGTCTGGATAAGTCTTCTCATCACGCCAAGTCTTTGTCTGCCACTTGCTGCTAGTATTAATTTTCTTGTCCAACGCTCCCCCCTCAAGATGGGCGAAAGATATCAACTAAGCCCATCTTGTTGCAAAGTCTCTCAAGACAAGAAAGTCCATAGCATTGAAGCCAGAACAAGAACAACTAGCTGAAAATATATCAACGGTTACAGACCAAGGAAGCAATGAGAACTTGAGATGGAAGAGGTGGAACAGTTACTTGATATTGAACTATCATAACCTTGCTCATTTTGTCATATCATCTATACATTACAGGGATAGCTCACCAAACTGAAAGGAGCTATGTACCAATACTCCCTAACAAAGGATATTGATAAGTGATAGTCAGGATATTCAGATCTGGTGAAAAGTGGATCATGGTGATGAACTGAATGCGGAGATGCTTGTGCATTCATGACGTTAGGGGAGCCATGAACCGACACCCTTAGCTACAATAGAGGATATGGTAAATGAGCAGGCTATATGGTTCATGATCAAACAATCGGATACTGATTCTATCCTTTTGGGATCATTGCTCAGGAGATATCATTGGGAGCATGTACATAGTTGCTTTTGATATGTTGTTTTCTTGTTTTCTCTACTCTGTAATACTTTTTATTATCTATATAATGTGGCTTATAAAAAAAAAAAAACCATGCATTGGATAAAGTGGGATCTCATATGCCAAAAACTCAGTCGGGGGCCTAGGAGTTAAGAATCTAGAACTATTTAACTTAGCCTTGCTAGGTAAATGGCTATGAAAATCATAACGGAGCCAGAAATCCTACTCAATAAGTTCATACAATCACTCTACTTGCAACCAGAAGGACTTCACAGGGATTGGACAACAATCTCAACTTCTGGACATTCATCTAGATGGTGGAAGGACTTATGCAAATACATATTCTCATCATATTGGTTCAACAACAATGTGAGGAAACATATAGGGAGTGGGGAGGAAACATTGTTTTGACACTCCATGTGGACAATTTGAGGATGTCCAACATATGTCTCCGACCGATTGTACTAGATTGCTTCTGACAATAACTCTACAGTTGCTACAAAAGTGTGCCCGTAGAGTGAGCAACTCATCTGGTTATGGCACTAATGCAAGCTTTTATTTGCTTATGAACTGCAACAAATCCCAATTTTAGAATCTCTTACTACAGGTGTAGAAATCAACCAGGACGAGAGGGACAACTGGAGGTGGCTGCCGAACAGAGAAAGACAAACCTACATGGTGAAATTAGCCTACACGGTAATAACACAATTTACGGATTTTTTTCCTTGTAGGATCAGGGGAGTGTTGGCTACAAGTTTGAGCAGTGGTTCGCCGAGACGTGTAAATGCTTTTTTCTAGCGATTGATTGGGGAGCCGATTGCCACTTTTGGCAATCTGCTGGCTCAAGGAGTGCTAACAGCAAAACTACCAGCACCAAGATGTGTGTTATGCCCAAACCATGAAGAATCACTATGACATATATTCTTGGAATTTAGCAGTACATACAAAATGTGGTAAATTTTTTACAACTGGCTTGAGTTCGTTCATGTAGGAAGCAATAAGTTGCAACATCACTATCTACTCCATTTGGGCATGCTCAAAGGGAAGAGATTGAGTGAAGTATAGAAATCTACGTGGCATAGTTTAGTTTGGGGTATCTGAAACACCCGTAACAATTTTGTATTTAATGGAACACCATGTAAATTTAGTAGATCCGAACCAATAGTAAACGGGCTTGGGCCCTAGGTGCGAGTGCGCATATGTGCCAACTTACAATTGAATGTGGGTTACTCTCATAAAAATAATAGTACCAAGGTAATTGATTGTAAACCCATATTCTTATAAGTTAATTTGTATTTCTTTTCCAAAATCCATGTGGGATATTATAACACTCCCCCTCAAGTCCAACTAGGCAAATCCTGTTGAAACTTGTTTTATATTGTAGGCATGAATACCTCAGGGCCCGAACGCGTTTACTGTTGGACCGGGTCTACTAAATCTATATGGTATCAGAGTTAGTATGGCTTAACAGCCCAATAAAGATCCAAAAAAGGGCCTATGTGACCTTCAATTGCACAAGCTCAACCATATAAAATGGAGCTGGGCTCAAAGTGTTGATTATGAGGTATACATACCTACAATATAAACAAGTCTCAACGAGGCTTGCCTTGTTGGAATTGAGGGAGAGTGTTAGAATATGCTACACAGATTATGGAAAGAAATATAAACTAACTCATAAGAAAATGTAGACTTTCAAGCAATTACCTTGGTACTAAGGTGTTTTTGAGAGTAACCCACATTCAATTGTAAGTTGATCCATATGTGCACTCGCACCTGGGGTCCGAGCTTGTTTACTTGGGGTCGGGTCTACTTAATTTACACACCACCATGCACTGACTCAATAATGGAGTATACAAAAGTCACACCTAAATTTGAGCAACCATAGATGTTGGGTTGGTGTTAGAGGCTGACTCTAGAATACGCATATGTATTAGATTCACAGGCGCCGGTGAAAACTTGATGTAATTCTTTGGGCGTAAATCTATACTTTGATAAAAAAATTTTTTTATTAAATTTCAGATAAAAAAAAGTTCCACGAACACATAATCTTTTCAAGATAACGAATTCCTATCGTTGTCATTTTCTGAGTGAATGTAGACAACAAACATGCCAGGCTGAAGACAAATCCGAAGTCTAATTCGGACATCTACACACTCCTCTTTATCTTTACCATCCAGTTCTATCAATCCATACACGAAAAGGAAGCACACAAGGAATGCAAACATCACATGTGTACACAATAAGAATCTTCCAATATTTCCTTGTGTATTTTAAGTGCTTATGTGTAGAAGAAATACTTCAAAATGCTTATTTAAGAATCAAAGATGCTGAAAAATAAATTTATGAAATGAGTATTTTTCCAAGTCCATCCCCTACACCAAAATCTAAGCAAACAAAATCAAACTTATGCTCAGAAGTAGATAAAAATGAGCAATCTTCAATTTAGAGAATCTATCGAGAACATTATCAGCTTTATGCTTTTGAAAGGCGTGAAGAAGAATGAAGGCTTGAAAACCCCATGTCTTGCATGTGTCGATCCATAAGCGGCTGAGTAGTAACTACTAATGATCTACACGTGTTAACAGTTTTTAAGACTTTAAAATCTCGAAATACCCCCAAGCCCCAATAAACAAACAAGAAAATTGGAACCGAGGAAACTCAAACTACCAAGGCAATATCCATGTCAAACGACGCTAGAAACACCAAACGAAAAAGATTTAGCGACTATCAAATCAAGTCTCATGAAAGTATCTTCGAGTCGGAGTCCCGGACGGAGCTTCACCACAAGCAGCATCTCGCCACCGGGCTCGGCCTCCACCCCCGAGAGGTGGCCATATGGTTCCAGAATAAAAGGGCGAAATCAAAATCAAAGCAGATAGAACGAGACTATGGCGTACTGAAATCCAACTATGATAAGTTGGCTTCCCAGTTTGAGGCCTTGAAGAAAGAGAACCAAATTCTTCTCATACTTGTAACAGGAAAATGAAGTCTATCCTAGTAAAACTGTATGTTAATGTACATGATGCAAATCACAAGCTTGAGAAACTTTGACAGATGCAGAGATTTAGAAAAATGGCAGAAAGAAAGAGAGATGGAGAGGAACATGAGAGCAAGAATCAGACAATATTAGCTATGTGGGACAGCCCAAGATTTGTACATGACATTACGAGACATGAGTTGGACTTGCTGTTGTGTTACGAGACGAAATTGGAAGTTGAAGCTGATGTTATGAACACAATACCGTTCGCTGAAGGATCTTTAACATCACTGGAGGAGGGATGCAGCCTTGAGTCTTGTAGCTTTCTAGATAATACGGGGAGTGATTGGAATTGGTGAGACTTTTGATTTCTGCAGTACATTGTTTGATCACATCCAATTTGTTCTGGAACAGAGAGAGAGAGTGATCAGGTTCATCAACTTGAGTTTCAGTGGACATGCACATCGTATAAACTAATGCTTGATGGTTGGAAACTTCCACTTCTTTATCATAATCCTGGTAGTGATTCGGGAATTATAAAAACTATGGACCTTGAATAAAAGAATTTTTTATGTTCAAATTTACTATTATGTTACAGACATAACGCACCACCTCTTCGAAATCCATCCAAACACTGCCAAGCAGAACGTAGAACTTGTTTTTTTCTTGCAACTATAATTTTATTTCAGGGGTACCATTTGTCCAAGCCCGGTGAAGAACAAATAAATGGCATGCATGTTCACATATCTAGAGCTCAATCAATGCATGCTACCTTTCCCTTTCCCTACGCTCCTCCAAAAAACTAGAGGTATACAATGAGTTGGCTCCCGTGATAGCCCCACTCCCATAGCCATTCCCGTAGTGATAGTCCCACAGTCAGTCTCCTATAGGCAAGGAACAAGTTCCATAGCGACACCTGACATATTTTTGTGATATGTTTGTTGATATCTGTAGACTATAATTAGAACGGATCTAATCAACTGGAAATAAAGCTGAATCAGCAGGAACGAATCCGAATACGACCGAACCGTATTCGATACTTACATAATGCGGAAGCGTCTCTGGATCGTAGTCTC
>JAOWBN010118142.1:0-29263 GCA_028565015.1 Pinguicula moranensis
TCTTCTCTTACATAAACAAATGGTTTGGTTTGGATTTCAATAACATCATAATTTTCATTTGATATTCCATACTTTGACGAGGTTTTCACAGCTTCAGTCCTGCTTCCATCTTTTCTACCACCAGAGCGACCATCAATCCTTTCACGACCACGCCTGGGCACATCCCATTCCCTGATGTTATCATAAGTTGTCTCACCATCTTTTGTTGCCAAATCTTGCTTTCTTTTCCAATTATCTTTCATGTACTCCCTATCCCTGTTTCTGTCACCCCAACTATCATCTGTAGCTTTTGATCTCTCATCCCAGGAACTATCGTTTCCTAGTTCCTTCCTCCTAGAGTTTGAATTTGTTTCTAATTCCATCTCGATATTATCTGCTTCAGTTGGACGCCTTCCAACCTTCTCAGGAGTTCCAGACATGTTAGAGTTTTCTACATCTTTTCTAGCTTTGTCTCGAACATATGTGCTAGCATATTCATCGGCATTAGAACACCTTCCATAAACATTCGGCACATCTCTGTTAGGATTTCTGAGTTTCCCATGCTCATCAAATCTCTCTTTACTCAACATTTCCTCATGCATTAAACTTCCCTTAGTGTCATCCTCAGGAAACTCAGACCTTCCTCTCTTGACTCTGTCAGAATCAATTCGCCTATCTTCTCTGGACTTCATGCCTTTGTCATTCCTTGACTCAAACTCCCTGCCTTTGGCATCAGTCAAATTGTTTTCCAGCGTGTCACTTCTTTCCTTATCACTTGAACTTTCAAGTGAAGGGTCGCCAATTCTTGCATCAATTTTTTCTCCACATTCAGTAGCCCTACCCACTTCTTCAGGCTCATCCCATCTTCTCTTATGGTTTCTGCGATGCTCTGCATACCCATAACCCCTTTCCCTTCTCAATAAGTCTCTTGTATCTCTGACTGCCACCAATTCCACATTAGTATCATGTTCAGCATATTGCAAAGTTGAATTCTTTCTCTCGCCTTCTTCAACTCGAGCGTATCCTCCACTACCAGGTTTATCTCCACCATCAAGTGTATTGTCTGATTCTCCATCTTGATACCAAGTACTCAGGGCATCCAAAGTAATCACTTCCAGCTTTTTCTTCCCCAGCTTAGATCGTGACTCGTTCCTGGTTCCAAAGTCACCCTGGTCACTATCAGCCCTAGTTGAGCCACCCGCTCTCTTCCAACTTTCAATCCTGTCAGGTGTAGTTGAGCATTGTCTCTTGTTATCATCAGTCACCCAATCATCCCCGTACCTTACAGCATCAATGTTTACCTCGATATCCTCATCAATATCCATTCTCATGGAACTTCGTACATATTCAGGAGAGCCCATAGTAAAGAAGATTAGAAGATCCTATAAAATTGATCTCTTTGCTTTATCACCAAAAAATTATGTTCTTCTATTTAATCAATTCATAAGCACCATCCTATATCTGAGAGGAAAAAGGAAAAAGGAAAAGAAAAAACAATGGCCATGAGAACCAAAATCCATAAGGAAATCCATGCGAAACAGAACATGGAACATGAAATCATTACCTAGTAGGCACAAAACACTGCTTGTCCGATAATAAACAAATGAAAATTATTTCATCTATCATCTAGGTTCTAAACTGTATAAAATAATTAAAAAATGACTTTCTTGGAGCCTCAAGTAACAGAGAGACCGCATGCGACATAAACATTATTCAGCCCCTCCCAATCTTAAATGACATTCCAGTAAAGCGATAACCCATGCTAATTAGAATCGATCAAAAGACAAATATTGATAAATAGCCTGGCAAATCCCGCTTCAATTAACCAAAGTACTGCAACTGTATAAAACATCTCGAACCCTACTTAGTTTAAATAGAAAATTCAAAGAGCAATCTCATGAAGGAGTAGCAAGCAGATCCAACCATCGAAGAAAACTCAACATCACCAATCTCAATTAAGTCATGGATCAATCGGGCATGAAAGACATAATTAATGCAGTAATTTCTTATTTCCGTCTTACTGAACTGACGGCGTCTCGGAACAGGGCGACTCCCCTGGTGGTTCGGAGTAGTTTCTAGTTTGTCGAACGTCGGATTGGTTTGGGTCAGTCTCCGGGAATGGGTTTAGTTCAGAAATCAGAATGTGATGGAGAAGACGGCTTTAAGTTCTATGGTTTTCTGGTAAATAGAAATAAAAACTCACCTACACAAAAATTATCATCAACACTATTGGTAATTGGTGTAACAAAAGGCAGCCATTTCTGGGCCCCACGGACATTTTATATAAACACCATTGTTTTTTTTATAAAAATTAAGAAGAAATTACATAGTATTAAAATGAAAGAAATATTATACTATATTTTTTTATTTATATAAGTATTATACTACACAATTTCATGATCCAAATCAATTAGATCTTTGTCCCATAGGGCTCGTGGGCTTGCGTTTGACCCGATTTGTGTTGTGGGCGCCATGCATAGGTGAGGTCCTTGTGGATTAGTCACTTATTCGGATAGGTGGAATACCACGTATTATCAAAAAAAATAAAAATAAAAATCATTTTAGATCTTTGATATAATCTATAATTCTTTCATTCCAAAATTTACTAGTAAGATTGTCCCCCATTGGTGTACATCTTCCAATCATACTTTAAAACTACATTAAAAAGTTGATTATTAGTTAGAAACAAGTGTATAATGTGTCCTTATGTGTATTCATGAACAAGATTCATAGGAATGAAGTCATAAGAAAAAGAAGCAACATCAGAGGAACCGATGAATGCTTTTGTATGTGTTTTTTTCCCTCTGCACTGCATGGACTCTTTGAACTCGTTTTGGCGAAAGGATCTCAAACTGGGGGGTCGGGCTAGAGTCAAAGAGCGGGTAGGGGGGATCCCATCCCACCTGTTTTCACATCTAGCAACAAGGACCTGCACCTGCACCTGCTTGTGCAAGTCTTGCTGTGCAGACAAGCGAAATAAAACTTGATTCCGAAAGTCTACTTGCTTCATCAATGGTTTCTTCTCTGACTGAGATTTAAGATTTCAAACATGTAAAGACAACAAGCACAGCGCACAGAGCACAGCATAAAACATCCAAGAAAAGCATGATCTCCATACATGTGTTGCGTTAGAATCAGCTCATATAGGAACACTTGAAAAATTCGTACAATGTGAGTTATTTTGGGACCCGCTCAAATCCCACATTTTCAACAAAAACACTGTACTATCGCTTCACCATTACAGCGCACCGATGCAAATTAACCTCAAAAGCATAAAAACTAAAGTTGTTCCTCACTCACTTCTTACCATCCTAAACATGACTACAATTCTTCTTTCTATCATAATCTCATAATCCAGGAAAAAAACATGAAGATCAACACTAAAAACAAGCTGGTAATCATGATAACATCAAGATATCAGAAACAGACGCAAACAGAAGTAGATTGTTTTGCCTGTTTTGTATACAACTCAGCAAGTATCAAGTAATTTCGAATCAGGAAATAAGGTTGGTAGAGAACAAGATGGCACTCAACAACCTCAAACCAGTTGAGCTTTAATTTAAAATTGCAAAGAAACTGGTACACTATTCACCAATAACTAGGAATTACAAGTGCATAGTACCATTACCGCTTCATTGCTTCTCTTCCAAACCCAAAAATACACCATTGAAACACCTCAAAAGCAAAATAAAACGCTGGAATTGCCTCAATCATCATAGGACAACTTCAACTCAGAGGTTTATTTGAGCATAAGCCTGAAGCTTATCACCAGACAACCGACAAATTCTCCACTCCTGCAATATCTCCGCACCCATCTGCTCATAAAACGTAATTGCATTCACATTCCAGTCGAGCACGACCCACTCCACCCTTCCATAACCCATCTTCGCCGCTTGCGCCGCCACTGCAGACAGCAGCGTTTTTCCCAATCCCTTCCTCCGATAGCATTCCCTCACAAAGATGTCCTCGATAGAAAACCCGGGTTTCGCCAGAAACGTGGAGTAATTCGGGAAGAACAACACGAACCCTCCGATGACGACATCGTTTCTGATAATGTTAGACATCACCTGCGTTGCTTCTGAACTCTTCTCTGTCCGGATCGTCAATGAGTAGGTCGATGTGGGCGGTCTTGACGAGAGGCGTGAAATGGGGATCGTCGGAGTAAGTTTCGGGGAATGGAATGGATGAGATCTCGAGTATGAGCACGGTGAAGGAAGTGAATGGGGGAGGTGGGTTTGGAGGGAAGAGGGTGGCGGAGAGGGAGTCGGCAGTGGCCTGAAAGAGGCTAGTGAGTCGCTCAAAAATGGCCATTTGGTAGATCAGTTTGTGGATGTGGGGTATGTCCTCGACGTTAGCGAGACGGATGCGCGTGTGTCCCGGAAGATGGATCGATGCGGCGGACGGCGAGGGGGCTGCCATGGTTTTGGATTCTTGAAAAGTTTCGGATTGAATGGCTATTTTGTTTTCCTTGGTTGTTTCAAGAAAATGATACACCGCATGAATTTTTAGCTAAAGAAAATCACAAGAATCGGGTCGGCTGGTTAAACACAGTGATAAACACCAATTCCAAACACACATATCCCACGGGTAACACCAATCTAATTAAATATATAGGGCTCTGCATTCTTATAAATTTCTTGCAATTATTGCGCTATATCATTTAGCGTTTGGAGTCATTTTCCATTTCACTTTAGTAGAAATGGTGACACTTGTCTTGTCCCGCTGTTGAATTATAATATGGCTTCACTCATCACAACGAAGGCAGATAATGGCGAGGTTGATGCAGTAAATCCTTGCATAGAAGCTATAAAAAATGGCAAGGTTGAAGTTCAACAGTGATGAAAAACCCTTGCTGCCAAGTAAGCAATTCATGGATCACGACAAGTACATATATGAACCCTACTTGATCAAACGTCTGTCATTGGAAATAAAGATTAAAGAGGGGATAATTTCCCCCCCGCAAACCTATGTTTTCCTTCGCTTGATCTTGTGACATATTACACCAATTCACCTACAAATCTTAGAATTCAAAATGGTATCAGAGCAGATTTTGATCCTATGATCCAATTTCATTGATTGATTTGTTTTGATTTAGGCGATTTCTTGTTGAAATCCCTACTTGCTGTGATTTGGAAATTTTTGTTTGAAATCTTGAATTGAAATGATATCTAGCTCCGTGAGTCGTCAATTTGTGCGATTTTTGTTTGGAGACTGAAGATTTGTTGCGTGATTATGCAATTTTCTATTGAACCGAAGGACGAAGTGATAGTTGCGAGCTCTAAGATTATGGCACATAACTAGATCACAAGTTCTTCCATTGAACTTGATAGTTTTAAGCAAATTTGTCCCAATGATGATTGATGATGGTGCTAGATTGCTCGAGGAGCAAGAAATACTTCTTCGCCAGCAAGCGTTAATCGAAGAGCAGCTACAAGTGCAAGAATCCGACAATCTCGGTATGAATCTTGTTACTATACTGCTTGATGAAACAAATTATTTGTTCTAGAAAAGTGCAATGATCTCTGCACCTAAAGCTAAATTGAAAGTAGGATTTTTAGATGGAACATTAATCAAACTAGATGAGAATTCAGTTCTATTTTTTAAGTGGAAAAGAGCGAATTGTTTGGTGTGTTCTTGGATACGAAATTCCATATCTCCTAAATTGATGAAAATGTTTGTGTTTATACATGATGCACGAGAATTATGGCTTAGCTTAGATAAGATATTTGGAACTACTAGTTTGGTTCATCTGTTTGATCTTAAGAGAACTGCAGTTATGTTGAGACAGGGACATATGATTGCATGTGAATTCTTTGGGAAGCTCAAGCAGTTATGGGATCAATATAATCAACTGAGGCCATTCCCAGATGTTGACAGGACAGTGAGAAAGATGTTGATGAAAAGAGAAACTGAAGATCGAGTAATGAAATTTCTTATGGGCTTAAATGATTTATATGAAGGTGAAAGAAGTCGAATCCTTTGTGTTGAACCATTACCGAACATTGATAGGGTGTATAATATGATTTGCATCGCTGAAAAGTGTAGTCAAGTCAGTGTGCACTTTTCAGCAGCACCCGAAGGATTGATCACGGATATGATGGCCAATGGATTAAACCAATAAGTATGGAAAAAGGAGGGAGTGGGAAAGCTGAGGTCTGGTTTCGTTTTAGTTTTCAGGATGATAAATTGAATGTTCTGCATGATGGTTCATTGAAACTGAAATTGAATGGAAGAAATTCTAAGGATTCTCGATCCTCTGGATTAATTGTTGCTTTAGGAGTAGTGGTCAGCAAACGAGCGGGCTGGACTAGCCCACCCCGCTCATTACGGGTAAACGGGCTGGATTTTTTAGCCCAAAACGCCCGCATTGAAAAAAATGGGCCGGGCTCGCCGGCCCGTTTACAAAATAGGCCAAGCCCGTCTGCCCGTTGCAAAAATAGGCCAGACTCGCCCGCCCGTTTAAGAAATAATAGCCCGTACGGTCCGCCCATTTTTGTATTTTTTATTAATTTTTAAATATATATATATATTATGTTTTTAATATTTTTTTTTATTTTTTAATTTTAAATAATAAAATGGGCGGGCCGGACAAACCCGCGTGCAAAAAAATTGAGCCCACGACCGGCTCATTTGAAAAATGAGCGGGCCCGCCCTGCCTGTTTTAAATATAATACCCGCCACCGCTCGTTAAAAAATGGGCGGATCGGGCCCGTTAGCCCATTTTATACGGGCAGGCTGGGACGGGCCCGTTTGGCCCGTTCCGTTTGCCGACCTCTATTTTGGAGCTTCCATTTTTAAACACAAACGATCATCCAACAAGTGTACCAAAGGTGCATTACAGTTTGCCTTGGCAAAGGGTTCTATAGTGGATGATATACAAAATCGAACCCAAGACTTGATGACACAGAAAGAGATGTGTCAGGAAGAAAATAGAACTTTGGATATGATGCACCATAAAAGGTTTGCAGAGGTTGAAATGCTTACCCAAACAGTGCATAAGCTTGAAGAATTTGTGCTTGCCAGTGGTACAACAGTCAATGCTATGTGTGATTCCAAGCAACAAGTTCCAGAGACGAATGAAGACAAGAATATCCTTGCTAAAGAACTGGCTCGTACCAAGATGACAATGACTAGCATGACTTTAGTGGAGAAAATACCTTGTGAAGCACCTTTTCTTATCTTCATGAAGTTGCTGAACTTCTCACTAATGGTTAGGATGTACCTGTTGAGCAGAGCTCCCCTGAACCTTCTAAATATGTTGGACATAACTCACATACACCTTTTGAAATGGCGAAGAAAGTCGAATCTCCTACCTCTTAGCTTGAAACATTAAAGGAAGAGAAATCTCAGTCTTTAAGCAATTAGAAACTTGATGCTGGAAGTATCCAAACACTTTTGACAGAGAAAAATGAGTTAGAGACTTCCAGAGATGAATGAGAGAAGTAAGAAAATACTAGAAAATTTGGTATCGGTATTACATGAAGTTTCTGCAGAAGCAAGGAATGCCAAAGAAAAATTGTTGTTGGTCCAAGCGGAGCTTGAAAATTCTGAATCTCAGATAGAAGATCTTAAGCTAGTTTTGAAAGCAATAAATGAGAAGTATGAAACCTTGCTCAATGATGCAAAAGTGGATATTAACTCACTGACCGATTCCATTGAATAGTCAAAGCATGAATATGCAAGCTTGAAAGCTGAGCGGGAACAGGAGCTTCATTCTGTGAACTCAAAAAACAAATCTAGTGAAGAGAACTCTTCTCTGAAAAAAGAAGTCAGACAATTGGTGACTTTACTAAAGGTCACTGAATCAGATGCCTCTACACAAAGGGAGCAAGAGAAATTTTGGAAAAATATAGCTACAAAAGCAGAAACCGAGATAGTTTACCTAAAAGAAGTTTTTAGTGGAGTAATGAACGTTGTTACACCAATTGAGAGAGTCAAACTCTTGATTCTGAATTAGGATGAGATGATTAGTGCTGGCAAGCTCTCTGAGCCTTATAAGAGAATTTCTGACTACTTTGGAAGAACCATCTAGGATGAAGATATGCTCTCTCTTTGGAGGAGCAACACTGTCATTGTTATTAGAATACTTTCTTTCTCGGGTGCTGAACTTTGCATTTAAAGATTACTTAACGAGATATGTAACTTCCAGAAAGATAAAGATGGGATTTCCATCAGCCGATGGAAGTACATCAAGTATATGCTAAGTGATTCAAACATTCTAGATTGCATCACTGTCTCTACTCCTATTCCTAATGAATTGAAATTTGAAGCTATAACTCCTGTTACTACATCACTTTATCGCAGTCTAGAGAAGTAGGGGCTTGGTTGCTACTCATGTACTGCGATATCTTGATGGAAGTATGACTCTTGTGGTCTTCTACTCCATTTCTTGCTCATTTTAGCTTATGGCTGGCTCCATTGCGCCCATCCATGTCTCTTTTAGTTCCCAGCTTGAGAATGTGTTTACCAAGACATTGCCGACTGTTTCTTTTAGGTTCATTTTGTCCGAGATGAACTTTTGGAATGCTCATCTTGATGGGGGAGTGTTGAAGTATAATATATCTTCACTCATCACAGTCGAGAATGCAGATAATGGTGAGGTTGATGCCGTAAATCCTTGCACATAAATTATAGAAAATGGCGAGGTTGATGTTCAACATAGTGATGAAAAATCGTTGTTGCCATGTAAGCAATCCATGAATCGCGACAAGGACATATATGAGCCCTACGATCCGGGTTGATCAGACGGCTATCATTGGAGGTATAGTTATATTTCTATTAGTTTAAATAAGGTTTTGTTCAATTGTAAAGAGTATACAATTTTCTGTTCTCTTAATAAAAAATAACAAAAAGAGGCAAACCTATGTTTTCTTTCGCTTGATCTTGTGATCAATTACACCAATTCACCTACAAATCTTGAATTCAGGACAGTTCCATTTCATTAGTTTTATCTTTGTTTTCTCTCTCGATAATATTAGCAGGAAATTAGTAGCAGTAGTAGAATGCAGAGAAAGACCACTGGAATCTGCCTGGAGCATATCCTTAGTTTATTCCTACCAAATGAAAGGAAATACATTCAATCAAGGTAGAAAGATTAACATAATTACGTTCTATTTTCAGCATATTATTTCCAGAATTCCACCATTTAATTAATTGCTCATTCAAATTTCAATCCTCCTGTTCGCAGTATAAAACAAAACCCTCCATTTGCACGAAAGAAAGACAAAACAATGAAATCCGTTTCACTTTTTTTTCTGTTTCTATTTTCCATTGTTTTCCCCTCCATGGTTTGTGGGTGTTTCTTGTCTCGCAAATATCATGTCCAGTTCATTAACACCGTTCATTTTGGTTCCCCCTCCGTCCATGTCCATTGCAAATCCAGAGATGATGACCTCGGAGATGTGACTCTCTATGAAAACCAAATGATGCATTTTTCCTTTTGTGTGATCCCTTTCTCGACTCAGTTCTTCTGTCATCTCTCACGAGGAAACGCGAGACAAGAGATCATCGCGTTCAAAGCGTTCGGAACTCATGAAACGAATACGTGTTCGTGGGTGGCACAGGCAGACGGAATATACTATTCGGACTTCTATCCTCCGAGAGAATTGGTGAAGAAGTATGAATGGATCGAGTGAGCGTACCATTTTAGTACTTGGGATCCTAGTGAGATTTTACAATGTTCGAGATTGGCTTGTGTTGTGGGAAGAACTAAGAAAGAATGTGGGACTTTTGTTCCAGTCCTATAGAATTAATTTGAAACTTACTTACAATAATAAATAAGATCAGTTGGTTCTATTTTTTTTATCTGAAAATTATTTTTATTAAGCACGAAAAGAATTTCTACGATAATTTAGCGCCTATTTCAACTTATTACAAATACGGTAAATCTGGAACCAATATCCTAGACTCAGGGCAAAAAGTCATTGAATACATAATTATTACGGGACTTTCAGCTATGCCATCAATTTCATACTTCAATCCATTTTTGTACTGTTTAATCTTTTCCATAACATGGCAAAAGGTCAAGCCTCTGTTGGTTCTTTCTTCTTACTGTTGACTCCTTTTCCATTATTTTAAATACGTGAGGCGAAAAATCAGACTTCAGTTACACTTCCTTCTTGAGCATTTCGTCCATTTTATCTATGAAGTCTTCTATTTGGAGTTCGAATGTAACATGAAAATTACATTATATAACTTTTTGACGATGGCATTTTTTGGTTTCTTGTTACTATTTAATGAAATGAAATGAATGGTAAACAAGTCATCAATCTCTTTGAGTAGGTATAAATTCAATTTAGGCTTGAAATGTTACCTACATAAGTAAAGATATCTATAGAGAGACGTAATCATTTCGAAAAAAATTTAACTGAGCAGGGTGGAGCCTGGTCCGATCGGGTATACACGTTTAGATGTTATGGTAGGAAAAAAATGAATGATTAATATTAATGTTGTTTAATTTCAATAATATTTTTATTAATTTTTTTATCTTAGACAATAATGATAATGATCGTTGTCTTCATAATTTTACACAAATAATCAACTTTTTTACACCAGAAACAAATTCAAAATCTTAGAATTTGCTCAACCAGAAATATAACTAAATATTGAATTATAGAAAATGATTATATTAAAAATTATAATATATATATATAATTATTTGAAAACAAATATAGAAAGGGATTATTACTTATTAGAATCACCAAAATAAATTAAAAAACATGTGGTGTAGTGACATTAAATGTTGAAAAATATGTTTGGTAACTGTGGGTTTGAATACCAAAAGTCTCGTTTTGTTGCATTTTATTTTCAAAAAAAATTAAAACAACATCAACGAGATTCGAACCTGAATTGATCGATCGAAATTTTCAACAAAGTCAACATCATTTACCAAATGAGCTAGACAACTTTTATGTAATGTTACATAATCAGACCAAACTAAAAAAACTAAAATTCACATGTATAAAAAAAAATTTAAAACTTGGGGGGAGGGGCATGGCCCCCCTGTCCCCCCCTTGGCTCCGCCACAGGAATTGAGCAAGATGGCAAAATATTTCCTCATACCTTTCATCCTCAAAAAGTATATTGAATTTGATACCATTATAGAGTAAAACTCCTTGCTCATCCAATAAATAAAAAAGGGTATGCGGGTGTGCTTGCCTAAAAAATATTTTTACTCGAATTATTAAATTAGATTTAAACATACTTTTTTTTATCAAGTGCTTAAGTAAAATTTGTTAATGATGGGAAATAAAGTGTCCAAGCTATCTACAACAATTTACTACAAAAATATTTTATTAAGGAAAAAAATTTCTGTATAACATCATATATATATATAATTATTTTGGGTCTTTGTCCGCATATTAGGCCCATGGGCCTTGGGATTGTCATTAATAAAGATTATTAATTAAAAAAATGGTAGGTAAATAACAATTATTAATAATAAATATAATAGCAGTGGCCTCATGCGTGGGTAAAAACTGAATAAAGCCCAACAAGGATCGCCCTTACTAGATAGTAAATACGAAGTTAACTAGCCCCAAGATGAAAATGGGCTCAAGCTGTCGATAAGTCCCAGGTAGACGATCGAAAACCAGATAGCCTCAAATATAACCTATAGACAAAAGGATGAATTCGCCACTAAACCATCAAAGCCTAGATCCCATGGAGTCGGTTAAGTTTTGAACAACCTCGAAGATGAGACAGGCGGACCACCCCGAAGGCTTTACTCAAATAAACCATAACGAGCAAACACCTTGAAGGCTCCAGTTCAAAGAAACTGTGTTCGATCGAGGGCCAACACATGCACTACAACCACCACCACCCAATCAAAGCTGACACATAGCCGCCAACAAAAAAGTGACCCGAGCAGAACCACCAACACAAGGTCGCCGACACAAAATAACAAGATAAACTGGAATAACGGCCCCGCCCACAAGTACGGTAACATGGCCAACTTGCATTCGAATGTGAAAGTACAAAAACAACCCGTGTAATGCATATAAATAGGCCCGTGATATTCTTACTCGTGCTAAGCTTTTGGACTGCTTTTTGTATGCTCATGGTGGTTTCTCAGTATCTTTCTTGAGATAACTCTTTTCTTGTTGGTCCAACATTCTTTGGTAGGTACTATTCAGTATCTTACCTTACTTCGGGATTTATTGTATATAGTCAGTTAGTAATATGCATGCTCCTATTGATTTGTATTTTCTGGTTGTCAAGACAATTCTTCACTATGTCACGAGTACTCTATCGATGGGTCTAATCTTTCGAGCCTGGTCTGCTCTCAGACCTATCATTGCCTAATTTAATTGTTATGATAATTATTTGTTAATTATCTAATATTAAAAATTATAATTAGAGTAGGATTCTACTATACTAATTAAGAGTAATTATTTGTTAATTACCTAATATTGAGAAGTAATCCTTATTATGGTAGGATTCTGCCACCATAATTAGGATTAGACTCAAATTCCTCCCTAATAGGGCGTTCAATACGTCTATTTACTACACCATTATTCATAACCTCATGTGTTGAGACCCATAAACATATATACAGTTTCTCTCGAATTGCTGCCTTATTATTTGTGTAGGTGGTGATATGAGTTTGTGGATTATAAGAAGACTCTGGTAGACTCTTGGTTCGTGTTCAGATTACAAGGAGACTCTGGTAGATTCCTGATCGTATTCGTGATATAATCAATCGGAACGGTACGGTTCTATACACTGCTGCATTAAAGGTACGAATTCGTTGTTGTATTTATTCATTATTAGATCCGTTCTAATTAGGTCTACAATGGTATCAGATAGAGGTTCCGGTATCTGATTATATTCGAACAATTATGTGTTAATATGTATCTTACCGCACGTGATTGCTTACCATTTTTTTTTCTGGAAGATTAGGACTAGTCACTTTTTTTAAAGTTATCCTTTGATAATGAATTGATTAATAAATCCAAGAAGTAAATAATGTTGGCAACGTAACTCTTGGAATAAAAAGAATGACTTTTTCTAATTATGGTTAATCATTGAAAGAGGAACAAATCCGTGAATTTGAAACAGTAAATATTCACAAATATACTTAGAATTTGTCTTCTATTAGAATTTGAATTAGGATTTGTTTCTTTGGAATTTAATTTTTTTTTCTTAATTCGTTTCTTAACTAGAATTTGTCTTCTAATAGAATTCGAATTATATTTTGTTTCCTACGGATTAGAATTCCTATGGATTCATTGATAATTATTGTGAATAATCAATTAACTATGTGTTAATTATTATTTTGAATATTTTAATTTTGTGTTAAAAATTTCATAAATGAGTTTTAGGATTATAAGTATGTCTTATATTTATTTAATTTTATTTATGTGTTAAATGAGTAATTCTTACTATGCATGATTAGAAATTAGTTTATTTTACTTATTACAATTTAATTCATAGTATGCATGATTAGGAATTAATATAATTTGCTTAGTGCAATATAATTCTTAGTATGCATGATTAGGAATAATATACTAAGTGCAATTTTAATTCCAAGCATGCTTATGTAAATTTGGAATTAATTTTATTATAGAATATGTTTCCAACAAATAAAATTAATGAACAAATAATTATTAATTTTGTGGTAATAATTAAATGGTGGTAATCAAAATCATATTACCATCATTATTTTGAATTTTAAAAGAAATCCACATTAATCGTGCTCATGAGGGGTTGTCTATGGCTGATGTTAAGTGAGACCTTTGTGACTCCACCAGACATATGGACCCTTCACGAGGAATGGTAACACTGTCTAAGCAGCTGATCACTGAAATTATTGTACGAGATCAGCTACCTGGGTGCTTACCGAATTGGTTAAGGATCCCATCTGAACCAATTCAGATTCTTTTGATAGTTTCAATTTTTTTTCCTTTAACTATGTGTTAAAAGAAAATCGAATTGTTATACGTTAACAATTTATTTGTGCCAATTATTTTGTCTAGAAAAAATTAAAATTAAACAAAAAATGCTATACAACAAAAATCACCGAATTGTTACAATTAACAATTACATGTGCCAATCCCGCTGGTGAATTTGTGTGTTGGGGCTTCGGCTCGAGCCTTAACCGATCCATGTTGGGGTGTCGCCTGGCATGGATCCTATGGACTAGTCGCGTCGGAGGAATTCTCCTCCGGACACCATAGTTATAAAAAAAATGTGCCAATCCATTTGGCTGTATGTGCTACTATGTATTTTTTTACCTGAATTTGTTTCAATATGTGAAAGTTAGATTTTCCTAGAAATATTTTGGTTATGAAGGACGTGATGATTATGAGTCTAGCGAAATTGTCGAACGTATAACATAATCCAAAATCCTTAACAGAAAATCTAATTTTAAAATTGTGCCTAATGTCATTCTTAAAATATACTTGCAAAAATGGCACCCCGAGTATGATAAACGAGCTCTATTCCAGTGATAAGTTAACTGGATTGAACTATGATATCTGGTCCAATAAGATTCAGTATCTCTTGCACGAGAAAGACGATTTTGAGCATATAACCATGGAAAAATCAACAAAAACCTTACCAACCTACGAAGCATGGGTAAAAAAGGATCGTAGTGCATGCTATGCTATGTTGTACTACATGCATGACGACCTCATTGGCATGTAGGATATAGAGCCCATGGACAAATTCATATGTGAAAAACTCAAGGAGAAATACGGCCAAACATCAGCTACAAGGCTTGTTTTCCTTGCACCTAAATTGGTTTCAGTATAAGATTGATTCGAGTCGACCGGTACTTGAACACCTCCGCATCATGAGTACCATGCTTCGTGATCTCAAGGCTGGCGGGATGGATATTTCTGAGTTCGAACAGGTGAATATGCGATCCGTTCACTACCTGATGAAAAGGAAGACAGACGTTGGACTCACTTCAAAACTTCGATGAATCATGACATGAACATCAAGACATTCGTTAACATATCAAAGCATCTTGAGCTTGAAGACGAGAGCCTGCGAGCTTCTGCACCCCCTGCCAAAGTTCTCGCTACTCATGGGGGAAACCCTAAGAGAAACAAGAAATTTGGTAAGTCGGCAAAGAAGACTCAGAACTTTGTTCAAAGAAAGAAAATCACTAAACAACCCAAAGTTAACGGCCCCAAGAATATGGCGCGTGTGAAGTGCTGTAACTATGGAAAGAAAGGTCACTACTCTCGGGATTGTTCCGAGCCTAAACAGGTACCTTACTCTCCAAATAATCCCAAATGATGCGTCCATGCATTAGTTTGCTAACTCCTTTCCTAAATGGAATATTGATTGCGTACCAACACGTAGTGAATGTCCTTGCTGGATTTGTCGAGTTTCATCGATGTGGAGCCAGAACTCGAAGTGTAACCATGGGGAACGACAGTGAAGAGGATGTCATTGATATTGGCACTTACAAACTCCAACTTCGTAGCAGGAATACATTGCTGTTACACGACATGGTTTAGGGTGCCGAGAGTCCACTGTTGTTTAATTTCAATTGTTTCTTTGCTACAATTAGGCTTTTCATTTAATTTTCGCCCTAGTGGATTGAAAATTGAGTATGATGACGATGTGTTTGGTCACGGCTTATACAAACATGGTTTTTGCATTCTTGATTTGGATGATATTTATAACGATTCAATTAATTCATACTTTGCCTTAGTTTTCAACAATGACATAACTTGTTAATCTATTAAATGGCATGCTAGACTTGGTCACATTGGCCAATATAGGTTAAACAGACTTGCCAAGTGCAGTCTATTAAACCAACTCACTAAGCCTTTCAGTAAGGCTTCTCAAACCTTAAGTCAATTAGAATTAATCAATTCTGACATTTATGGACCCATGAGCGTGAAAGCACGCCATAGGGATTCTTATTTCATCACATTCATAGACGACTACTCGTGTTTCGGATGCGTGTATCTGTTGTTTCATCGCCACGAAGCAGGTGATGTGTTTAGAAGCTACGTAGCAAAAGTAGAGAACCAGTTGGATAGAAGAGTTAAGATTCTTTGAACTGACCGTGGTCGCGAATACCTTTTTGATCTATTCAAGGGTATTGTGATGAAAAGGGCATAGTAAGGCAACTTACCATTCCTTATACCCCGTAGCAAAAGGGTGTTACGGAATGTAGGAATCGCATCTTGCTTGATATGATTAGGTATATGATGGCGCAAGTCAACCTATCCGTAAACTTTTGGGGAGATGTGTTTGTTCACGGTAACATATATCCTCAATAGAGTATCAAGCAAGAGTGTGCCCACCACTGAAGTCAATCTTGGACCATATGCAAGCATGGGGTTCGATAGGTTATGTGCACAACCAAACCCGTCAACATTGCGAACTTGATTCACGAGCAATGACTGAAATCGACAGTCGCAATGTCAAATTTTTAAAGGATCAAATCCCAACTATCGAAAAAAAATAAAACAGGATTGTCAGCTGCTTGAGTTTCAACATGACTCATCACTATCTCTTGGTGTAGGAAAGAGAATGTTTCACAGGTCCACTCAGGATAGTGTAATCTCAACTATTTAAAGTGAGAACTTGCAAAACGAGGGTCAACACGAAAGGGGGTAAAGTCCTCCAAATTTCATGCCAATGAGATCGGTTCTCAAAATGCAGGTCAACATGAATGGGGGTAAGTCCTCAACCTTTCATGTCAAGAAACGAGATTAGTTCTCAAAATCTAATGACATTCTGATTACAAGTCCCACGAACCATAGGGTTAGTGGGAGCGACCCTTCTCACACTGTCAGCCCCATGAGCCAAATGGCTAGTGGGAGCAAACTTCCAACCAGGCAAGTAGAAGATCATGTTATCCAGAGGAGTGAACGTGGAAGAATTCTTCGACGATATTTTTAGATCGAGGAAAACGTATTCTTCTGTTCTCCTTTGGAAATAGAAGAGACCATCTCTTATCAAGAGGTTATGGACTCACCCGATGGAGAAAAAATGGCTAAGTGCCATGAAGGATGAAATAGACTCGATGCAAACAAACGAGGTCTAAAGTCCGACTCATGGTGAAAGGTTTTACCCAAATCGAGGGTATAGATTATGAAGAGACATTTTCTAATGTGGTGAGAATTGACTCTATTTGCTTATTTCTAGCCATGATTGCCTATTTGAATCTTGAACAATTCCAAATTGACATAAAGACTGCATTCCTCAATGGAACACTTGAGTAAGAAATTTACATGAATCAACATGTTGGGTTCATCTCAGCAGGACAAGGTGACACGGTATGTTGTCTTAAAAGATCTAAATATGGGCTTAAACAGTCTTCCAGATTGTGGTACTTCAGATTTCATGAGGCTATAATTTCGTATGGCTTCACCATGATAGATGGAGATCACTGCGTGTATGCATTGAAGATAAAGGAATGAATCATGGTTTTCTCCTCATATGTCAACGACATACTACTGGTTGGAAACAACATGGGAATGATCAATGCCACCAAACAGTGGATGTCCTCCGTCTTCAAGATGAAGGATATGGGTGAAGTTAGGTATGTCCTAGGCGTGGAAATATGCAGAAATCGTTATAAGAGAATGTCGGGTTTGTCTCAGTAGACATATATAAATAAAATCTTAGAGCGATTAAGGATGTATTATTCTAAACCTGTTGATACCCCTATTGATAAGGGTCTGGTACTAAGCCTCAATCAATGCCTAAAAGCAAATAAAGAAAAATAAGAAATGAGTAATATTCTCTATGCAAGCACTATAAGGAGTTTTATGTACGCCATGTTCTGTACACGGTCAGACATCTGCTTCGCAGTTGGATTGGTGAGCCGTTATCAAAGCAACCTGGGGTCTACTCATCGGCAAGTAGTCAAGAGGTTCTTTCGTTACCTTCCTGGAACGATTGATCTAGTTCTATGCTATCAAGGGAGATACTTGCGTTTGAGGGGTACGGATACCGATTGAGGAAGTGATTTGGATGTGTCTAAGTCAACCTCTGGATATGTATTCATTCTTGGTCTAAGAGCCATATCTTGGTAAGGTAAGAACCAAGGTTACCTAACTTTGTCAACCATGGAAGTAGAATATATCACATGCAACGTAGCAGTGCAAGAGGCATTTTAGCTTAAAAGTTTTCTACAGTACATCGATTTGGTTTCGAGGCTCTAAGATCCTGTAGAAATTAACTGCAATAATATTGTATCGATTCAGTTTGCTAAGGATCCAAAATTTCATAAGAAGACAAAGTACATCCAGAGATGCTACCACTTTTGTTCGAGATGCTATCAACAAAGTGGACATAAGTATCAAATATATTTTCTACTGACAAGATGATTGTCGATCTGATGACCAAACCCATTCCTAGATGTGTGTTTAGAGCTCATGTCATGAGTCTAGGATTACGTCGTGTTTGATCATATCTTGTAAATGATAAGGACATGTTTTTGTAACAATTGATTATGAAATGAAATTGACATTTTCTTTCATTTGAGCAATATTCTCGTATATGAAATCAATTAATAAGGCACAATAAATGTCACAAAAAGCTTAATGATTGGCCTTATCACACGGAAAATTGCCCTTATGCCTGCGTACTATGAAGGATGAGACTGATAAATGTTCTGGACAATCGCTTCAGTAGGTCTGAAATGAGATTCTAAGTGAATCGAATGTGAAATGTCTGGGATTTCACATTAAAGCTTTAAAGTCGAATGTAGAGGATAAAAACTAAGTGTATTTATTAATGGCTACAATTCGCATGTCATAAGTAAGTGACATGCCCAACTAAGTGGGAGTCATGCCATGACACACATATCATACTGCATGTGCTACATAATGACCTTGTGAAAATGACAAAAGAATCCCCTGATTGTAATTGTGTGATCACATGGACATACGTTTGTCCACCTAGATGTTACTCTTTGACTTAAAACTATGGCTTGAAGTTGAGGCTTGATAATGCTACTTTAGTATGTCATCAAATGGCTAGGATCTATATAGTCCAGTGGACCATGCTTGGAAAGTAGTCGAGTTGATATGGATGGTCATTAGTGTCTAAGGAATAATCTGTCTAGCTTCATCATATTTTCCATGGCGGTTACATTAAGTATACAACCAAATATTATATAGTTTAAAGGGATACGAAGCTATCGGTAATGCAAAAAGGGTTTGGGGTATCGTCATTTTGAAAGTGTCATGTTAGTTAGATGATGACTTAATATGATACTACTAGTTACTTTATGGTCTCACGACTCATTTCTCGTATGAAGTGTCGGGAGATTTTGAAAACTGTATTTTGTAATACGGCTTATGTAGCCGAGCGGGATCTGTTAGACAAAATATATATGTCATATGTCTAATTGAATTAATTATGGTAATTGATTTGTTTATTACCTAATATTAAGAATTCTAATTAAAGTAGGATTCCACTACCCTAATTAGGAGTAATTATTTGTTAATTACCTAATATTGAGAGTCCTTATTATGGTAGGATTTTGCCACCATAATTAGGATTGGATTCCAATTCCTCCCTATAAATAGGATGTTCAGTACGCCTATTTACTTGCACCGTTATTCATATTCTCATGTGTTGAGACCCATAAACATATATACCGTTTCTCTCGAATTATTGTCTTATCATCTGTGAATGTGGAGATCTGGGTTCATGGATTACAAGGAGACTCTGCTAGACTTCTGATCGTGTTCGTGATATAATCAATCGGAACAGTATGGTTCTATATGCTTCTACATTAAAGGTATGAATCTGTTATCGTATTTATTCTTTATTAGATCCATTCTAATTAGGTCTGAACATCCAAAACCAGTGAATCCATTAAGCCTGACCAAACTCTATCCGAATATGAATTAATGCTCAAACAGTTTAATCCACCAAATCAAGGAGTGGCTGTGAGCATCAAACTCAATCACACCAACTATGCCTATGGTCCAGACTGATCAGAGTAGCCATTGGTGGCCGGGGCTGTCTGTCACACCTCACCGGAGTTCCTCCTGCCCCAGCAAAACAAGATTCACTCTTCCCACAATGGGAACAAGTGGATCTCAGTATTATTTCTTGGATATTACACACAATGGATCATGATCTCATGATGCAGTATGTTGAATATCCCATGGCACAAAACATTTGGGATGCATTGGAAACTACCTTTAACAGTTGAAATCCCAAGATTCGGTCGTGACGATGGAGACATCGTGAGCGATGAGCCCTAAATCACGAATGAGGTGATGGATTTGGTGAAAAAATTTGTTACCCAAATCCCTTTTGTATGCTTAGCAAGTTAGCCCTATGAAAGCATTGATAGCGACTAATTGTGATGTAGAGCCGTCCCCAACCTTACCCAAAACCTCTGAAACACCCCCAGAACGTATCAAAACTCCATTACATCCCACAATCTCACATAAAATTAAAAAAACACCCCCAAAAAATTGTTCAACCCAAAAATAGTCCCAAAACTCACCCAAATTCGCCCCTACAAAAATAACACTCATAAACCGATGGCATGTTCTGCTCAAAGGCCCAATAAAAAAATGTGATAAGTGGATATTTGATTGTGGTACCACATAAATAATGACTTATGTCCCTAGTGATTTTATTTCACGATCTTCATCACGCAGAGTCATATACAGAGTGCTAATGGAGGTTTATCTCCGGTTCAGGGAGCTGGCTCAATCGCTATATCACCCAATTTACAGATTTCTAATTGTTTATGTGTATTGGATTTATCTTGCAGCTCCTATCTATCAGCCATATGGCTTGGGAGCTCAACTGTGTAGTACTGATGTTCCCCTATTTTTGCCTCTTACAGGATATCCGGACGAAAGAAATCATTGGGCGTGGCACTGAACTGGGGGGCTCTACTATGTTGATTATGTGGTATGTTCTGACATTGCTCTCTCAGCTAAAGGTACAAAGGATCAAAAGCTTTTGATCGGGCATCGCCATTTGGGGCAACCATCAGCAGGGTACCTCAAGATATTATTTCCTCAGTTAATTCAAAAATCCAATGACTTTGTTTGTGATACTTGTGTTTTGGCTAAATATCATAGACACTCATTTCCTTTAAGCACCTCAATATCATCTAAACCATTTTCATTGATTCATTCGAATGTTTGGGGACCTTTCCCAAGTACTAGTCGTGCTAGATTTAAGTTTTTTGTGTTTTTTATTGATTGTTGCACTCGCATGACATGGATATATTTTTTGAAAAATATGTCGAAGGTTATCAGTAACTTTGTTGAGTTCTTTGCACTAATCCAAACCCAGTTCCAAAAAGCTATCTGTATACTCCGATCAGATAATGGAGAGGGGAATTTATGAACTCTCACATGCAAAACAATTTCAAAGTGCGTGGTCTGATTCACCAAACTTATTGTCCTCACACTCCAAAGCAAAATGGAGTAGTAAAGGGGAAAAATAGGTTACTTTTGGAAATAACAAGAGCACTACTAACATAATCCAAAGCACCTGCATTTCTATGGGCTGATGTGGTGGCTACTACTGCCTTACACTCTGAAAAAATCACCAAGACAGTACATGAAGCCCAGCAGAGCGAGTTATGGAAACAAGCAATGCAAACTGGGATGGATGCTTTAATGAAAAATAATACATGGGATGTGTGAATTACCAAGAGGAAAGAGACCAGTAGACTGTTGATGGGTATTCACTGTAAAGCACAATGCAGATGGAACAATGGAGAGGTACAAAGCCTGACTGGTAGCAAAAGGTTATACGCAGACCTATGGGATTGACTATGTGAAAACGTTCTCACCGGTGGCAAAGATTGATACCATTGGGGTACTTTTTTCAATAGCTGCTAATCTTGATTGGCCATTACACCAATTTGATGTCAAGAATGCCTTTTTACACGGTGACCTAAACGAAGAAGTTTATATGGAAGCTCTACCAGGCTTCTCGGCTTAGTTCCACAAAGAACAGGTGTGCAGATTGAACAAAGCATTATATAGTCTGAAACAATCACATCATGCATGATTCTGGAGATTTACCATGTCCATGAGATGGTACGGGTACAATCAGAGCAACTCAAACCATACATTGTTTCTAAAATGAAAGGGGGATTTGGTCATGTGTCTGATCATCTACGTGGATGACATGATCATTATTGGGAGTGATGCTGCTGAAATAGAAGAGTTGAAAAGAAAATTGTTCCAAGAGTTTGAAATAAAGGACTTGGGAAAATTGAAATACTTTCTAGGGATTAAAGTCTTAAGGTCCAAAGAAAGTATTTTTATTTTCCAGAAAAAAATATATTTTGGATCTCTTGGCTGAAACTGGGCTTCTGGACTGCAAACCAGTTGATACACCAATGATGGTGAATCACAAGTTGAAAATTGATGAGGGAATAGAATTAGCAGACTAAGAACAATACCATAGACTGGTAGAAAAATTAATCTATCTATCTCACACCCGACCAAACATATCATATGCAGTAGGAGTGGTCAGCCAGTTCATGCATAGACCACAAGTTGATCATCTAGAAGCAATAATGCTAGTGGTATAATATCTCAAAGGGTCTGCAAGAAAAGGAATTGTGTTTCGGAAAAATAATCACATGAAAAATTCAAGGATATACAGACGCTGATTGGGTAGGAAATCCAAATGACAAAAAATCAACTTTAGGGTACTTCAGACTAGTAGGAGGAAACCTTGTGACCTGAAAAAGCAAGAAACAAAACGTGGTGGCTCTCTCGATTGCTGAGGCTCAAATTAAGAGGTATTGCAAAAGGACTGGCTGAGATACTATGGCTACAAAAACTAATGGTTGAGATAGGATACCCAGTAGAGACAACATGCCTATTAAAGTCTGATAATCAGGCTGCAGTTCATATCTCAGAAAACCCGGTTCAACATGATCGGACCAAATATATCGGATCAAATATATCAATGTAGATCATCATTCATTAAAGAAAAAATAGGAGGGATCATCATCTTGCCATATGTAAGATCATAGGACGTACTCAGACCAGCATTCTTACGTGTATTGAGCAACTTAAGAATTGAAGACACTACAATTCAACTTGAGGTGAATTGATAAAACAATGTAATTATGGAAGAAAGAAATCAAGGACTAATTGTAAAAGGAAAGCATTGACCTGATTAATCCTTTCCTTAATCCCTCCTCCTTCCCTTTATACTTAGATGTAATCTCCCTATAAGAAGTTGTAACAAACATAGAAACAATACAAGGAAATCAATTCCAAAATCTTATTCTTCCGCCTAAACTATTATTTAGGGACATGAATCCATTCGAATGAGTTGACAAGCTCTAGAGTTTGTTGACCTACTTTTTTGACCATGTTGAAGGTTATTGAGAATTCATCTCTCACTTAGTAGGCTTCGCTGAGAGATTTGACTAACCATGATAGAGAAGTAGCATAAATTTGTGTGATGAGGTTTATAGAAAGTCTCATTCTATTCCAAATTGCATTTGGATATGAGAGAAAGTGAATGAGATGACTAGATAAATAAGTAAAATGAATAGTATTTAGATAGAACATGTAAAGGATGTTGATGAGCCGACTTTATACCTAATAAATGCATACTATTTGAGTCTGATTTGGCTCAATAAGGATGATGAGATATGCCTTTTATACATATTTTCCTTCATTTTGCAGAAACAAGCATTAATTGTTCTTTGAGAGAAAAGGAAGAGAAACAAGCCCAAAAGCGAAGGTTTTGCCCTAATTATCCAAGGTGTGACACCAACTCTTGATCGCATGACTATGCAAGGGGATATGTACACAAATCTTTACATGCCACACTTGGTAGCCGGACAACTGTACCCATGTACTGTACTTGAAGCTTTCATGAGAAGCTATTGAAGTGGTATAAAAGGCGAAAATCAACACAAAGAGAACAATGAAGCACGAGAGCGAGATCATTCAAGAAAATAGGGTTTTGAATCACCATCCTGAAGCTCTAATCCGATCCTCTTCTTGCCTTGTGATGAACTCAATATTGTTTGTTTGTAGAATGGCTCATGCATTAAGCATGAGCTAAACCATTAAATCTAGGGGAGCAATGTAACCCTTTAAGAACTTGGGGAGATTATTGAATGTTTACCATGCTTAGTTGTCTTTATGGTTTTTGATCTCACTGTTCTTCATCCTCATCTATTCATGTCTGATCAACGTGAGTAGATGCACTGAGCGTAATGGGAGGTGGAGAGACACAAGATATGCTAGGTATAGTAAGGTCCACATCAGTTGCTATAGCATGAGAATGTCTATAGAATCGTTTACCGTGTGAGGATCACTTGAGAGTAATGTCTATGGTCTATTTGTATGTGACATCGAGAGATGCTCATCTATAAACAAGAGAAGGACGCTTACAGCTCGAGAGAGATAAGAGTCTAGGATAGGTGAATCCGGTAGGTACAATACGATAATTAATCCATGACTAATCGGATTATAATTCTACCCAAGGGACGTAAGTGGTGAAGTTGCAATCCCCCTAGATATCTCAAACCTCTGTACTAGATCTATCTTTATTCCACTGCATTTTAATGATCTTTGTTCATTGCTAATATGTAGCTTAGTGATTAGAGTAGTATCAACATCAATTCAGTTTTATTCTATTCAAATTGCACGAAACTTGTGAATGTTAGTGATTGTTTATCCCAATCCATATGGTTCGACATCTTTATCATCACTTTATTACTTATACGACGTGTACACTTGCACATAAAAGTGCATCACGTATGTTCGCATCAAATTTCTGGCATTGTTGCCAGGGATTAACAGTTTAAACAAGATTAACGCAAAGCAAGTTTCAGGTAGATTGAACTTTAATTTCTTGCAGTTTTAATTTTTGGAACTTTGTTTGCAGACATTGTATGAATCCATCGAGGAATGATTCCTCTAGAGAAGAGTTTGATTTATAATTGAAAGAACCTTTCACCTATGGGGATGAGCCATAGAAGATCCAAATTTATACATAAGTGCTTTTGTGGAAATATGTGACACTCTTAAATATGCAGGAGTGGCTTCAGACCCTATCAAATTAAGGTTGTTCCCATTCTCACTTTGGAACAAAGCAAAGAGATGGCTGCAAGCGTTACCTCCAAACTCAATACACACTCGGGAAGACTTAAGGAAGTAATTCCTCATTCAATTTTTTCCATCCTCCATGAAAGCAAGATTATCGAGTGAAATCACATCATTTAAACAAGAAAACATGGAGGCGCTATATGAATCCTAGGAGAGATTTAAGGATTTATTGAGGAGTTGTCCAAATCATGGATTACCACGAAGGAGGCAAATCCAAGCATTCTATAATGGGCTGGATAACAACATCCGAAGAGAAATAGATGCAGCAGCCAATGGATTATTCATGAAAAAATCATACAATGAAGCTTACACACTCTTAGATGCCATAGCATAGAGCTGTTATAGATGGCCCACTGAGAGAGAATGTAACAAAAGAATTGAAGGAAGATATGAAGTAGATAAGGTGGATACATTGATGGCTGCAATGCATATCATGAGCTCCAGGCTTGAAACCTTATTTAGTCAAAATGGAGCTCCAAGGCAGTAATGACAATTCAACCATTATCCTGTGAGATGTGTGGAGGACCACATCACAAATATCAGTGTCAGGAGCTATCATCAATGAATAAAATACCCATGGAGCAACTGAATTATGTATCTAATAAGCCAAGATATCAAAACTTCAATCCATGAAAGAATGATCATCCTAATTTTTCATGTAGCAACAATCAAAATGTGTTGAATCCTCCAGGACAGATGTCATTTCAAGGATCAAGGCCTTTTCAAGGTCAACAACAGGTGCATAGTCCACAAGGGAACCTGCAACATCAGCACTTGACCTCTGATGATATGATCACTCAAGTGGCATTCACTTCAGTGTTGCTTGGAAATGTTCCAAGGGTCTCTCTGCTAACTGCTTTGTTAATTGTCCCACCTGAGCTTCCAGATTCCTCATAGATACTGTTTGATCCTTAAAGTTAACCCTTGTTTCTTGCATAAATCCTAGGAAACAATGCCAAGCTATAACCCTGAGAAGTGGGAAAGTGGAAGAAATTATGTCCAATGATACCACACCAACAAAAAAAGGCGGCCACAAAGTCTGAAGAAATTATACCTCAGAAATAGGAAGAACAGAAAATATCAGTTTCATTCCCACATAGATTAAAACAAGGGAAACTGGACAAGTAGTTCCAAAAGTTTCTAGATGTTTTTAAGAAACTATATATTAACATTCCATTTGCAGAAGCTTTGGAGCAGATGCTATGCTACGTGAAGTTCATGAAGGATATTCTATCCAAAAAGAGGAGATTTTGAGATTTTGAGACTGTGGCTCTCATAGAGGAATGTAGTGTCATCCTTCCAAAAACATTGCCACCGAAGCTACAAGATCCAGTGAGTTTTACTATCCCCTGTTCTATTGGAAATTCTACATTTGCTAGAGCTTTGTGCGATCTAGGTGCAAGCATTAATCTTATGCCTCTGTCAATTTTCAGAAGCTAGGATTAGGTGAAGTTAGGCCTATCACAATCTCCCTACATCTGGCAGATAGATCCATCAAGCACCCTAGAGGAATCATTAAAGATGTCCTTATCAAAGTGGATAAATTTATCGTCCCAACTAATTTCATTATTCTGGATATGGAGAAAGATAGAGACATCCCCATTATTCTGGGAAGGCCATTTCTAGCAACAAGAGGTGCACTCATTGATTTCCAAAGAGGAGAGTCTAAGGGGAAGAGGTTAAATTTAATGTGTTTAAGGCAATGAAACATCATGACCATAGAGAATATTGTTTGAGTGTAGAGGCTACTGAGCAACTCAACCAGCCTTATTATGCATACCAACGAAGTGATTTGGAAAATTGTTTAGTCAATTCTGATTTCCTTATCCTAGAAGAGACTGGAGTCAAAGAATGCACCAACTGGTTGGATGCTAATGAAGGTCAGGAAAAAGCTTATTTTGAAATTTCGGAAGAATGCCCTGCATCTCAGAGCACTTCAATCAAGCAATCACCTATTTTGGAGCTCAAACCATTGCTCACACATTTAAAATATGCATTCCTGGGCACTGATGAAACCTTATCAGTGATCATTTCAAGTTCTCCTACACATCAACAAGAAGACAGTCGGTTGCGTATGCTCAGGGATCACAAGTGTACCATAGGATGGACCTTGGCAGATATAAAAGAAATTAGTCCATATGTGTGCATGCATTGAATATTCTTAGAAAAAGGAAGCAAACCAGTGGTAGCTTCCCAAAGAAGGCTGAACCCTCTCATGAAAGAGGTAGTTAAGAAGGAGATCTTGAAATGGTTGGATGCTGGAGTGGTATACCCTATATCGGACAGTAGCTGGATCAGTCCAGTTCAGTGCGTCCCAAAGAAAGGAGGAATGATAGTGGAGGTTAATGAGCAGAATGAACTTATTCTCAAGCGTACAATCACTGGATGGATAATTTGTATGGATTACAGAGCACTGAACAAGACTACAAGAAATGATCATTATCCCTTACCATTTATTGATCAAATGCTAGATCGTTTAGCAGGCCATAAGTTCTACTGTTATCTGGATGGCTACTCTAGATACAATCAGATTTGTATAGCACCTGGAGAACAGAAGAAAATCACCTTTACTTGCCCTTATGGAACATTTGCATTCCGCCAAATGGCATTCATACTTTACAATGCTCCAGCTACTTTTCAGAGGTGCATGACCTCTATTTTCTCTGACATGGTGGAACACATCATTAAAGTCTTCATGGATGACTTCTCTATGGTGAGAGCATCAATTGAAGGGTGTCTGAAAAATTTACAATTGGTACTGACAAGATGTGAAGTCTCTAATTTGGTGCTCGACTTGGAAAAATACCAACTCATGGTACAAGAAGGAATTGTGTTGGGACATAAGGTGTCAAGTTTGGGAATAGAAGTTGACAGAGAAAAAATAGAAGTCATTGCCAAACTGCCACACCTCTGTCAAAGGAATTAGAAGCTTCTTGGGCCATGCAAGTTTTTATAAAAGGTTTATTAAATATTTTTCACACATTACCAGACCACTATGTAAGCTGCTGGAAAAAGATGCAAAATTTGAGTTTGAGGATAATTGTTTAAAATCATTCAACTTCTTGAAGGATAAGTTGACCACTACACCTATTATTGATACACCTGATTGGAGTGAACCTTTTGAAATCATGTGTGATGCAAGTGACTACGTAGTAGGAGCAGTTCTTGGCCATAGGAAAAGAAAAGTATTCAACACAATTTAATATGCAAGTAGAACATTTAATGCAGCTAAAATCAATTATGCCACCACAGAAAAGGAGTTGTTAGACGTCATATTTGCATTTAACAAATTCAGACCCTACATTTTGGGGAGCAAAGTAGTAGTGTATACTGATAATTCAACCATTAAATATCTCATGATAAAACAGGATGCTAAGCCAAGCTGATCAGATGGATTTTGCTCCTACAAGAGTTTGATATTGAAATCAAAGATAAAAAAAGGCTCTGAAAATGTAGTGGTTTATCATCTCTACATTTAGAAAATTTTACTGGCGGTGAGATGGAGAACATCCTAATCAATGATTCCTTTCCAGATGAAAGATTGTTTGCTATCCAAGGAAGTACAAAGCCCTGGTTTGCAGATATTGCAAATCATCTTGCATGAAGGATTGTTATCTACTGATCATCATGGCAAAAAAAAGAAGAAATTTTACTCCCAAGTGAAGTCACATTTGTGGGATGAACCTGTACTATACAAATATTTCTCAAATAAAGTAATTCGCAGATGTGTTAAAGAAGAAGAAATGCACTCTATTTTAACTCACTGTCATACACTGGAATGTGGGGGACACTTTGGAGGAAAAAGGACCGCAACCAAGGTACTGCAAAGTGGATTCTACTGGCCTACACAATTAAGAGATGAACAGGTGTTTGTGACCAAATGCGACAGATGCCAAAGAATGGGACAAGTCTCAAAGAGGAATAAAATGCCTTAGCATGTATTGGAAGTTGAGGTCTTCGATGTATGGGGACTTGATTTTATGAGGCCGTTTCCTCTACCTATGGGGCAAAAGTATATATTAGTGGCAATGGATTATGTCTCCAAATGGGTTGAGACAATAGCTACACCCTCTAGTGATGCCGCATTAGTGCTGAGATTTTTGCACAAAAAATCTTTTCAAGATTTGGTACACCTAGATGCATTGTGAGTGAGAGAGGATCACACTGTTGCAACCAAATCTTTGAAGCATTGCGGAGGAATAATGGAGTTTGACAGTGAGTCATTCTCAGTC
>JAOWBN010118143.1:0-19348 GCA_028565015.1 Pinguicula moranensis
AGGATGACACATTCCTACGCTTGACATTAATTATTGGATATTAAGTGATGAAAGAATTAATACTAAATGAGATTAAAGGATCACGATGTATCTATATTAGATCGGATCATAATGCATTGGTAGATGCCACTTATGATTTATAAATTAGTGAGTTTAATTTATTACCAATTTAAATATAGATCCTATTGGTTGCTCCATCTAGTGAAATGGAGAAGAATTATTTATGTGGGACATAATTAATTTTGTGAATTGGGCGAGACTAATTAATTAGACACACTCCGAATATGATAAAAAAAAATTGAGCGTCGGTGAGACCTACTCAATTTATTGCTATTTTGTTCGATTTAATTGAGCCCAGCACATGAAGGACGGGAAAAGGGCTTGAATTAATCTGAGCCCAACATGAATTAATTTAATTGGGCCATTAGGCCCAATGACTAATTCATTAATGTTATGAAATCGTGATTTCATGATAAGAAGTAAAAAACTCGCTTCTCATCCATTCTTCATTCGGTTCACGTAACTTCTCGGTCCGACATCAAAGTCAACCTTCCATGCGCCATGGTCATCGGAAACTTTGTCCTTTGATCTAGCAGCCGCACTTCAGGTAGCCGAGGAGTGAACTTGATAGTGAGTCGCCTATTTTGGGACTTCTGTAATCTATCAAAGTCGTGGGTTTTGTTCGATTTTGCTTGGGTTCATCTCGAATTCGGCGGAATCAAGGTATGTGTGGCTAATCCTTGATCTAGAATATGAATTATACATGTATTGGGGCTTGATTTCATGATTGGTTTGAACTTGAAAGTGTTCAAAAAATTTCAAAATCTATCATCGTATCCTACATTTTAGGCATGAGAGGTTTCTGTTTCATGAAAGCAAACTATGTATGCGTGTTATTTGCGAGAATTCCTTGTGAGGAAAGCCCGTGGTGGGGGATTGATGGGTCATTTTGGTGTAGCTATAAATTTAGGAATTTATGCAATATTATTTTTATTGGCCTCATATGAAACGTGATGTGGAGAACATTTGTGACAAATGGATCACGTGTAGGCAAGTTAAGTCGAAGCTCAAACCCCATGGTTTGTACACCCATTTGCCTATACCTTATGAACCTTGAACTATCATATATATGGATTTTGTTTTGGTTTTGCCGAGGTCTAAGGGGGGGGAAGAGATTTGATTTTTGTGATAGTAGATAGGTTTTCAAAGATGGAACACTTCATTGCATATCATAAAATCGATGATACATGACATGCAGCTGATTTGTTCTTTAATGATATTGTTTGGTTGTATGGCATGCCTAAGACCATTGTTTCATATAGGGATGCAAAGTTTTTAAGCTAGTTTTTGAAGACCTTGTGTGGAAAGTTGGGACTAAGTTGTTATTTTCTACTACTTGCCATACATAAATAGACGGTCAGATTGAGGTATTAAATCAAACTTTGTCTTCTTTATTGCATGCTATCATCACAATGAACTTGAAACTTGGGAAGAATGTTTGTCACATGTTGAATTTGTTTATAATAGAAGCATGCATTCTGCAACTCAGTTTTTACCATTTGAGATCGTCCACGGCTTTAGTCCTTTGTCTCCTTTGGATTTAACCCCTTTGCTTTGAGTGAACACTTTAAATTAGATGGCAAGAAAGCCGACTTTGTAAGGATGATTCATGAGAAGGCACAACTAAACATTGATAAGATGACAACACAATATGTTCAGCTAGACAACAAGGGGCACAAGAAGGTCATGTTTGAGCTGGGAGATTGGGTATGGTTGCACCTAAGAAAAGACTATTCTTTTGGAGAAACGGTGTTCAAAGCTTCTAGTCCGTGGTGATGGTCCATTTCAAGTAGTGGCTTGGATCAATGACAATGTCTACGAGATGGGTCTACCAAGTGAGTATGGTGTTAGTACTTTAATGGTGAGAAACGGTGTTCAAATCTTCTTTAATTTTTTTTAAGAAGGGGGAATGATGCAAACCAAATTGCAACCCAAGGAGTCATAGCTACACAAGACCCGTTATCATTCTAAAGTGGGCCAATGACTAGGCTTAGAACCAAAACATTCAATGCGCCACTCAATGAGCTTGGTTCAAACATTTATCTAAGCTTCATCCACATCATCTCTACGTGTGAAAAGTGAGAACACATGCATTACCATGCAAAATTCGTCCACCAAAGTCTAAGTATATGCAAGGTTGTGGCCAAAGATTAAGTCTTTTGTCAAAAACATTAAAGGAAGCACGTTGAAGGGCTCCCAAGACTTTGTGCTAATTTATTGTGTTTTTTTCTAACCTATATAAGGGACATATTCGAGCCTTGCTAGTTATTTTTCCTTTTTAAATGTTTTGGGTGAGGTTGTGTCCTTTTTGTTTTGAAGAAACTCCTTTGAACTTATCAAGCTTTGTCATGTGGCATTCTAAAGTCGAAATTTATCACTTGATTATTGGTGGGGCATTGTTCTCCTCAGGGTTTATTGTGTGGCGTTTATTAAAACCCTTTTAGTTCTTGATTCTCATCTCATTATAGGTGACGGTTAAAAGCTCAACAATTTTTTTTCGATCTTGGGTCCTTTTTCCAATCATTGGTATTAAGTTTCATTACATGTGTTGGTGAGGTTCGTATCATTTTCATTCTAATAATGGTTCAGAATTTGTGAACTCTACTTGTATTTCTTTGTTTCAATCTAAACGGATCATCCATCAAAAATCATTTGCCTACACTCTACAATAGAACATAATTTTTGGAAGGAAACACGAACACCTACTAGAGCTACCCCGAGCATTGTTTTTTCAATTTAGTCTGCCTGCTTCCTCTTGGGGTAAAGATGTCCTTACAGTCACATATTGTATTAACTGTTTACCAACCCCCCTTCTGCAGTAGATGTCTCCTCGTGAGCTACCCCCTTCCACTAAGGGTGTTTGATTTTGCTTTACCACAAATACTATCACACATAATGACAAGTTGGCTCATAGAGCCTTGAAGTGTATTTTTCTAGGCTACAATCCTCATCAAAAAGCTTATCGCTTGTTTGACATATCTGCTCAACCATTGTTATATCTAGATATGTTACTTTTTATGAGTCAAAATTCCCATATAAATCTATTTCCACATGTGAACCTCCTTCTCCTTCCGTTTACCACTCATTGCTCTTCCTTCCATTTCTTCTGTACATTCTCCTGTCGTGCCTACTCTTCATCCTACACTTAACTTGCCCTCTTTTCCAAATGTTCCTTCTAATACCACTACTACTGACCATATTCTTGTTGATCGGAGACCTTCTACTCCAGTCTCAAATCTTGCCTTACCTCCCCTGTCTAAACCTGATTTCCCTGATGTAGGTGCACCTCTAGCACCCCGTACTACACCTTGTTCTGATTATACTGATATTGACCATCAAACCCAGCCTCAGAGCACCAAAACTAGAAAGCCTACTGACTACTTATCAAATTTTACTTCCTGTGTGCTACTTTAACCTCATATCTCTGTACTCTAGTCCACCACTTTCCCTGTTACATATCAATACTCCCTTCTTCTTATCTATCCTCTTCTACAGTCTATTTTTTGTCTTGTTTATCTTCCATACCTCATTTTTTTCTCACATGCCAAGAATTATCCCAAATGGAATCAAGCAATGCAAGTTGAAATTGATGCTCTTAAAAGTAATAACACTTGGATCATCACTGAGCTTCCACCTGGTAAACGAAGGGTCTTGCATATGCTAGTTTAGATAGAAATAAATCTAGTAGTGGGAAGAATAATAATTGTAAGGGGATGATTCCTGATTATTAGGAATCATCCCTCATCCACACTAGCCACTACTATAGTCCCATATAAGCTAGAAAACTTATTTCCTAGTTCTTATAAATTTGTATGTACAACGATGAATTGAAGTAAGAAAAATAGAACATAATTCTTGTTCTACAAATTTGTCTTCGAAACATGGTATCAGAGCAGTGTGATCGATCCTGAGTTTCGATCATCACAATTCATCATTCACCAAGGGGGGTCATCTTACCTTCTTGAATTTGATGAGTACCGAAGGTACTAATCAGGGAAATCTTCCCATCCCACATGATCCTGGATCACACGCCCTTAAGGTGCCACACACAGGGAGCAACCCGGCATCTAGCAGCAGTCACATCCCGACAGAAATTTCTGGCAATTTGTCAGATCAATTCCTGCAACTAATCAAACAAATGCAACCTGCAACTTTTAGTCATTCCATTGAGATTCCCATAAAGTTAACGTAGGAGAACTATAGTATTTGGCCAAGACTTATGTGAATGGCCATAGGGGGCCGGGGGTGTCTCCACCATATTACTGGCAAACCAGGACCGCCATCCCAACAAGATCCCTCATATCTCCCATGGGAGCAAACAAATCTCAACGTTTGCACTTGGATCATCAACAATATATGTGGCGATTTAGTTCTCAACTATGTTGAGTATCCCTCTACCTGCGATTTATGGACAGCCTTACTGACAACCTTTGACGGTGGGGGAGATCCCCTTCAACTATATGATGTTACCATCCATGCTAGCCAGTAGAAATAGAGACATGATTCCCTGGAAAACCTGTTCAGTAGTCTACATAGAATTTGGAAGAAAATCGATCGGATCCAACAAAAACCCATGACAACGGCACCTGATATAGTCACATTTGATAAATTGAAACAAGAAACAAGATTGTACCAATTCTTGCCCACCATTAATGATGAGGACGATGGAATTTGCCAAGACATTCTGAAAACCTCACCGCTACCCTCAGTTGAGGCTGCTTACTCAACAATTCGCCATTAAGCATCCCAGATTGGTATTTTTAGTTCCTCCAAATCATCAGTTCCCGATACATCCCCGGATAGCGGATTGGTAGCTCATGGTTGTGATGACCGTGGCAAGTCCCTGCAAAAAAATCTAATCGGACAAGCACAATTGATAAATTGGATTTGTACCGACTGCCATAAGTCCGAACACAGTACCCAAGGTTGTTTAAAAAAAGATTGGGTATCTGGATTGATGACCGGACATCAATAAATACGGCACCAAACCTGCATCCGCCGCCTCTGCTGTGGGAAATCCTGTTGTCACCAGCACAACCAGCGATGATAATGCTCCCGGTAGCCCTTGCATCGGTGCCATGGCGGTCGTGATGACGACGAGTAGCTATTTCTCTGACGGAACACATAGGGATGACGATTTCTCCATAGGTACACGGACGGGCATGAACCCTTTCCTTCTCGTCCTTCTTTTCTCTGTGACTTTGCCAATAGGTCCTTTATCTCTACCAGCTTTTTTGAAAGGTCCTCGCAGTCTATGGAGATTTCCAATCGACTCCCCGGATGACACTTCTGAGATGCCATCAGTTTTTTTAGCCCAATACACCGCCTGGGCCTGACCAGTCAAATCGGTCTAGCGGCTCCCAAACGGGTTTTTCAGCCCAAACAGTGTTGGGATGTTATGGGTACCATTTTTATTTGGCCCACAACCAAACAGAAGTCTAAAAAAATGACTAGAGAACCCAGACAGCTTCTTGAGGAGTTTTCGCATCCCAAATTTATTCCTCCGGGGTGTTTTGGTGATGAAGTTGTTATGTCCTGTGTTGCTGAAGAAAATAAACCATGGTTGATTTTATTGTGGTGCGATAGATACGATGACCAATGATCCTAGAAATATCATTGTGAATTCTCCTCCGAAACAAACTTGTATTCGAATTGCTAATGGAGGTCTGGCACGAGTACACAGAGCTGGGTCTATTGAATTATCTCCGACCCTAAAATTGCAGAACTATTTATTTGTTCCTTATCTCTACTGCAAGCTATTATCTGTTAGTGATAGAGTACTTTTGAAGCATGATAATGATGCATGAATTGTTGCATTTATCTATTTATTATGTAATGTTTTAGATAGGATTGTTGCACCCTCGTATGGTTCAGAGAATTCTGCTAAAAGGGTTGTATTACCACCTAATCAAGGATGCCATGGTCGATCTAAAGCTTCAAGAAGAACAATATGCAACAAGAAGAATAAGAAAGAAGATGCAAATCACTTGCTCATGCTTCAAATATCAAGAGATATCTTCCTCTTGCTGAATCCAATGATCAAGGACACAAACTAAGGGACATTCTCACTTAAGTGCTGATGATCTGAACCCATTTGATCATAATCCTCCCATGATGGAAGTTGTGAAGAATGAGGTGCTAAATCCTCCCAAAGAAGGCTCAATCCTCTCATGATGGAAGTTGTGAAGAATGAGGTGCTAAAACTCTATCAAGTTGGAATGATCTACCCCATTTGTGATAGCCAGTGGTTTAGCCCTACTCAGGTAGTACCAAAGAAGAGAGGAATCAAAGTGATTGAGAACAAACAAGGAGAGTTGGTGCCAACCAGAAAGCAGACAGGCTGGAGAGTGTGCATTGATTACATGGGATTGAATCTTGTGACCACGAATGATCATTTCCCTTTACCTTTTATTGATCAAATGCTTGAAAGACTTGCCAATCAAAATTACTACTGCTTTCTTGATGGTTATTCAAGTTACATTAAGGTGGCCATTCATCCAGATTATCAAGAGAAGACCACCTTCACTTGCCCTTTGACACCTTTGCTTATAGGAGAATGCCTTTTGGTTTGTGCAACACTCCAGCCACCTTTCAGAGGTGTATGATAAGTATCTTTTCTGAGTATGTTGAGCACTTTATTGAGGTTTTTATGGATGATTTTATGGTATATGTTAATGATTTCGATTCATGCTTGAAACATTTATCGTTAGTGTTGAAAATATGCATTGAGACTAACCTCATTTTAAATTCTTAAAAATGCCATTTCATGGTAGAATAGGGCATAGTTTTAGGACATGTAGTCTCTGCTAGAGGCTTTGAGGTGGATCAAGCTAAGGTTGAAGTGATCAAATCTTTACCATATCCTACGAATTTGAAAGAGTTGAGAGCTTTCTAAGGACATGCAGGTTTCTACAGGCGTTTCATCAAAGATAGCCACTCTATTGTGTAGATTACTGTAGAAAGAAGTGAATTTTGAGTTCAATGACTTTTGCAAAAAGGCTTTTGAAGAGCTGAAAGATCACCTTACAGCAGCACCAATCATGAGAGCACCTGACTAAAAGATCCCCTTTGAGATCATGTGTGATGCTAGTGATTTCGCAATTGGTGTTGTGCGTGGACATAAGTTAGGAAGAGCAAGACATGTCAGATACTGTGCATCCATGACTCTAAATGAGACTAAAAAAAACTACACAACAACTGAGAAAGAAATCCTGTCAATTGTATTTGCACTTGAGAAATTTCGTTCTTATTTGCTTCGTTCTAAAGTTGTTGTTTATTCTGATGATGCAGCTATCAGGTACTTGCTGGAAAAGAAGGACTCCAAACCACGACTCATCAGATGGATCTTGTTGATGAGTGAGTTTGACATAGAGATTAAAGACAAAAAAGGAGCAGAAAACTGATTGCTGATCATCTGAGCAGGATTACTCCTATCACTTAATCCATGGTATCACAGCAGCCAAATCTTGGCCTTTTTCCAGATGAGCAGCTCTTCTCCATGAGTACAACTAAGCCTTGGTATGCGAAAATTGTAAATTTTCTGGTAACAGATGAGTTTCCTCCTCATTTTCACAAAGAACCACGAGCCCAATAGATGTGTTAATTGGGCTAAAAACTAATTGAGACCAAATTAATGACATATTGAAATTGCGAATTCGTTCGAATGGAAGGAGTGACGAATTTTTGTATCCTTTCTTCTTCGCGAAAGAACTTGACCAAAAAATAAAAATAGAAAGACATTTCTCCTTCTGTGTCGCCGCCGTGAAATTTGTTGGGATTAAGAGTCTAGCAGCCCATTTCGTTTTGCCATGGAGTGCTCTTGGTTGAGGTCTTCTACTTTGGAGATTGCATGGTTCACGTTTTTGGCCGAATCACATACGGGTTCTTGGATTTCCAACAAACTGAGGTATGTACAGCTTCCCTCTTTTTGTATAACATGAATTAAACACATTTTTAGGGCTCGATTTCAATATTTGTCCAGATTTGGGGCTACAAAACGTATGTTAGGTGTTTGATACAAGCTTGGTCCAAAGTCTGATAAATGCTTAATCGTAGGATACCCGAGGTAAACCAAGGGTTACTACTTCTATCACAGGTTGGATAACAAAGTATTTGTTGCCCGACACGGTGTATTCTTAGAGGAAGAATTCCTATCGAAGAAAAGTAGTGGGAGCAAGATCATCCTTGAAGAAATTCGAAATGATCCACTGGAAGAAGCTTTGGGTCACACCGAAGTCGAGCGAGTTCCAAGCGATGCTATGGAACATGCCGCACCACCTATTAGAACGTAAGGAAGAGTAGGCCGAGAACCTGAGAGGTACCTAGGACTACATGAGATATTACTTATTGGTATTGTCAATCCCCGGACATATAACAAAGCATTATCACAAGAAGATTCCGAGGAATGGCTTCAAGCCATGAAATTCAAATTGCAATCCATTGAAGACAACCGTGTTAGGGGCCTGGTTTACTTGCCTGACGGGGTAAAACCTATCAAATACAAATTGGTCTTCAAGAGAAAGACCGATATAGATGGCAATCTAACTGTATACAAGGCCCATCTGGTGGCTAAGGGGGTTACTCAAATCTAAGGGATCGATTATGAGGAAACATTTGCACCAGTAGCTAAGTTTCAGTCTATTTGTATTCTTTTAGCTACTGCTGTATTTAATGATTATGAAATATGACATATGGATGTCAAAACCGCATTCTTGTATGGGGTTCTCGAAGAGGATGTGTACATGGTACAATCTAATAGTTATGTTAATCCTAAAAGAGCTGAAAAATGTATGCAGGCTTAATAGGTCCATTTATGGACTAAAGCAAGCATCTCGGACTTGGAACATGAAGTTCGATGACGAGATCAAGAATAGGGATTAACCTTGTATATACAATAAATTGAGTCAGAGTACATACATAGGAAAGGTGTTGGAGAAATTTAACATGCAATATTCTAAGAGAGGTTTCCTACTTATGTCACATGTTATCTCTCTCACTACATGTCAGTGTCCTAGGACACGTGAGCAGAGAGAGAAGATGAGCATATATAAATATTTTTTCTTGCAAGGCTTGCAAAATTGGGATATGGATACGAGAGGTTGTTGATGAGCTTCGTGTTGTTCCTAGCACTGTTTATGAGGTGGAACTTTATTGTTACAACATCAAAGCATTTGTAAATGCGAAGGATTATAGATCTAGTAAGCGTATTATGCATATCAAACGCAAGTATCACATTATTTGAAAGTTCGTTTAATACAAAGACATCAAAATGTGTAAAATAGGTCTGGATAGTAACACAACTAATCTAACAACAAAACCATTTCCTCTGGCGCAATATGATAGTCATGTTGGTGCTATAGGTATATGAGAAATTGGCTTTTAGGCTGATGTGCTTCTTATATGAACTTATAGGGTTTGGTACGTGGTACATAATTGGTTCTAGTTTAGGTGGAAGATTGTTGGTTAGTGACCTAGAGCACCAATCGGTGCGCTTGTTAGTTTCATGTATACAGAATGATGAAAATCATTTTGTTTCTTGAATTTTGTAGATATTATGGATCATTTGGTTTGATGACTCAAATTGTGAAACTCCATAATTTAATCAAGACTCTAAATTAGTCCCTAGTCTTAAAGTCATTAGCAAAAGAATAACTAGATGACTATATCGACTAGCATGAAGATTAATGCATGATCATATTTCACAGATCGTTGATACGAGATATCTGTTTAATGACATGAAATATGAGTGTACGAGGTACATGAATATTGGACTTGACCTATATTGACATGCTGGATGAATTGTGTTTGTCATCAGCAAAGTCATATAGTACTAATTCAGTTATCTGAGATATTCAAGTCTGGGTGATGAATGTGTATTGCGTGGGGTAATCAAACGCCTTTTTTGACCGAGGGGTTATAAAGGTAAGTTTCCTGAATATGCAGGATTCATGCTGACAATTATGGAATATAAAGATGATACTTTTGTTCATCTCATATTGGATGAGATTATTAGTATCTCTGGGCCCCTTAATGCAGTAATAATTGTTACGCATGCATTTGTGTTTATGAGATAGTCACATATTAACAATTATATACTGAAATATCAACCAAGTAATTAATGGTCAAGGATGAAACATTCCTACACATGACATTAATTATTAGATATTAGGTAACGAAAGAAATAATACTAAATGAGATTAAAAGATCACGATGTATCTATATTAAATCGGAGCATAATGCATTGTTAGATGTCATTTTTTATTTATAAATTAACGAGAATAATTTATTTTTGATTTAGATATAGATCCTACTAGGTCGCTCTATTTGACAAACTGAAATATGAAAAAATAATTATGTGAGACATAATTGACAAATTGAATGGACAAAAGCAAATTGGATTTTGGTGGGACCTGAACCCAATCCAATTATAATTTATTGCAATTGGGCTCAATTTTGAATGGTATATTGGGCTCGAGTGAGACTTGAGCCCAATAGATGTCTTACTTGGCTCAAAACTAATTGAGCCTAAATTAATGACCTACAGAAATCACAAATTCGGTCGAATGGAAGGAGTGACGAGTTTTTGTTTCGTTTCTTCTTCGTGAAATAACTCAACCGAAAAAGAGAAATTGAGATACATATCTCCTTCCGTGTCGCTGCTGTGAAATTCATTGAGATTAAGGGTCTAGCAGCCCATTTCCTTTAGCCAAGAAGTGCTCTTAGTTGAGGTCTTCTATTTTGGAGATTGTGTTGTTCATGTTTCCGGCCGAATCACATACGGATTCTTCAACTTCTGACAAACTGAGGTAAGTCCAGCTTCCCTCTTGCTGTAGAACATGATTTAAACACGTTTTTAGGGCTATATTTCAACATTAGTCCGGATTTGAAAGTTTCTAAATTTTTTGAAATTGACCTACTTGATTCTATAGATAATACATTAGGTGCCCGCCTGATTGAAGTCTAAGTCGTCAATAGCATCGAATGCAACTCATTCAATGACTTCACAATTCCCTCCATATTATAATTCATAATAAACATTGTAAAGCTCGGTCGCAGGGAATATAATATGCAACTAGTGCAGAGTTCTTTGTCATTGGTAGAATCCAACTTCCCAAGTTATTCTATTAAACCCATGATCTTCTGAATATGCGTACTGACTGATGCCCTTTCAGCCATGCAACATTCAAAAAGTTCTTTAGCCACACGATATCTTTCACATCGCGCTTGCTATTGAAACATATTATCGAGATCGCAAATCATATCGTATGCTTTCCAATCCTCAAAATATTTTTGAAGATCAGGAATAATGGATACGAGCATGAGGCATCTGACCTCATTTGCTTCATCAATTTTCTTCTCGTACGGATCCATTTCAGCACGAGAAGTTGTCATCATCTACAAAACATCAAATAAAATGCAAAGATTTAGTTTAGTTTGTTTTGTTCCATGGATACAGTACCAATCAGTGAAATTTGGAACTGTTGAGTTTGTTTTATTCCATGACATATGCGAGGGGATACGTGTTAAGAATTATAGTTCTCATCATCTACAAAACATCAAACAAAATGCAAAGATTTAGTTCAGTTTCATATTGTGTGTTTAGTTCAGAAATAGTACTGAACCGTACTACATAGTCCCTCTATGTAGTAGGCCTGAGATTCACATTTTATCAAACCAAGCCAGCATCTGGTTAATCACATGCCCCGCATATGGCTCTCTGTTTGTTAACTACACCCCGTGTATGTTAACACATTGCACTAGGGCTTGAACACGGTCTGGTAGCCCTATTAGACAAACCTATCATATGTGCCACGCACGACCTCAACTCCTATAAGATATAAGGAGACGTCGCCTACTGAGTAGGATCACGTTAACCCTATTCAAGTAGTTAGAAGATGATATAATAGAAAGTGCATTATGTCTTTTTTTTACTTAGGGACAATATTGCGCTTTGAAATCAAGTTAATTCACATTAACATTCAAAGGCATGAAGAAAGCATTTAAATAAATAGACGTGTAATAAAATAATCATATCTAATGTAACTATTTTTGTTGAGTAGTATGACATCTTCAAACTTGACGTGTCACCTACGTGGCCGATCCACTCCTTGAGCAATAGGATGCCGCTTTGAAACTTCATCCCATGACCTTGAACTAACAAACTAACTACCCGGCACAAAAGCTTCTAATGTTGGCATAAACAGGTTGCCAATTGAAAGTGATGACATAACACGTTGCCATGAATCAATAAATAGCATAACATATCGCAACAAATTAATAAAAGACTCAGCATGCCATATTACAGACATATGGCAAAATTTAAATAATTATGTCATACCACTCAACATCCTGCAAAACCGAGTTAGCACAATCTAACACGCTATGCAACTAATCATCAATCAATTTCACAAATTCAATGATAAATTCAAATTGGCATTAAACAATGAGCCAACAATTAGAATTCATGCATTACAATTTAATTGAATATCTAAACATGAAATTCACTAATCAGTTGAAACACATAAACCCCTAATTGCATCATATATAAGCCCTAATTTAAAAATTATATCACACTACATTGTAAATTGGGCATTTTCATATAATAATGCAATTAACATCTAATTAATAAATAAACATCATCAATTGATTAATTAGATCATTAATCAATTCTCAATTGACTAATTAACATGTAAAATCCAGATTTATAATTGGGATTTTCCCAAATTAATTAAAAAGTTGACATTTCCATAAAATAATGAAATTAAATATCAATTAAGTTATCCTATAACTTCAATTTAATTAATTAATCACTAATTAATCCCAATTAAATCAAAATTAGGTCAGCAAAATATTTCTAACACAGATCTGACCAATTTAGTATTAGGTCTGATAATTGAATTTCAAAATCAAATTAAATAAGTGATCTCTCGCTTCAGTATTGGTGGACCACTACCTCCGCTACACGAAGCCCTGACTCAACAGAGGCCCATCACCCTAAGTAAAGCATTTTGTAAACAAAAAAAATCAACAAGAAGTTGTGACCATTGCGCCTACCACGCTCGACAGGTTACCCAAATATTTCGGAGAGACGACCCTCTAAAACATGTAAGATCATTTACGCTACACATGAAAATGACACCTATGACAAAAGTTGCAGCGTGTTGGATCTTCATCCTAACACTGACTAATGCTGCTCAAGACTCACTACTTGAGGAATCTATCTACGATTCCGGAGAATTGGTAAGCCAATTTTCTCAAGATTTTGCTACTCAAGACAAGGTAGAAAGATCTCTAGTACATTTGCTGAAATCAAATTACCAAAAGAAGTCTGAAAAACCTTTACGCGACTACATATATCAATTCAACCAAGTATGTATCGAGACCCCAAGTTTGTCTCTCCCTTTAAGAATCAATACCATAATCCACAGACTTCAACATGCCTCCTTGCAGCAACATTGATGGGTGAACCACCCACCACCCACAAAAATTCGTTGAGATGTGCAGAAAACATTTTCGTCATGAAGAAATGGGAGCATCACCATGGCTAGAAAGAGCTCGTCCAGAAACTCAACCACCGCAAAAACACTGCAATCCGATGAATGACACATATCCTTCAATTCCATAAACATTGAGAAAATCCCAAAATAGACAAAATATTTGCAGTATCAGGCCTTCTAGATACCTCGCGCAATCATCATGATAGCCATCGAACATCTCAATTTCATGAACAACACTAGGAAGATGAGGCCCAACTCGTGCAGGCAATACCCAGATCACTATTGTCGATTCCACAAAGACCATGGACATTCCACATAAGATTGTTGGAATTTGAAAGACGGGTTGGAACAACTAGCACGAGAAGGATACCTGATTGAATGGATACTACATGAATGAAATAATCCCGACACGAGGCATCGCCGCAAAAATGGAAGGGATGATGACCCAAAAAGAAACAAAAAATGTCAAATTGCCTAATCAACTTGGAATTCCTCGACAAAAAAAAAAAAAAAAAGATGTTAGTATCCTATGCACAGGCAAGTATGAAGTCGCCCACACAAGAGGCCTCTACTTATGAAATAAAGAATTCGCATTTTTAGTACTCCACGTAAAGCGAGTTAAAAAAACTATTTATCTAAAGTTCATACTCTACAGTGGTGCAAACATACACAACACCAATGACGCTCTCAAGTTGAGCACAACAACAATGATGCTCCCAAGTTGAGCGCAACTAAAATGGTGCTCCCAAGTTGAGCGCAATTAAAATGACGCTCCCAATTTGAGCGCAACTAAGATGACGCTCCCATGTCAAGCGCAACAAAAATGGTGCTCCAAAGTTGAGCACAATAAAAATGATGTTCCTAAGTTAAAGCAACAACAACGAAAAAAAGACGTTCATTGAGCGCAGAAGGACGTTCACTAAACACAGAAGGACGTTCACTAAACACCGAAAAGGGAGCACATAAAATTACTTATCTACTCTAATGTTTATTGATTATCAAATACTAAAGAAAATAAATTATCTACTCAAATATGTCGGAGCTAAAAGCCCATCAAATTTGCAAATCAGGCCCATAAATCAATTGGCGGCCCAAGTCCTAAAGCCGGAAACACAACCCACCTAGTCCGGTCGAGCCCATGATTGCATCGTAGCAGGCGGCCAAAAGTTCTACGATTCTAGGCCCAATTTGACTTTTCAGCTATCGATCAACGATTGACATACCAATGATGCATCAACTGAGAAGTTTGTCACTCTCGTGAACATTAGCAAGCATTTTGCTATCGGAAGATAAACGTGGAGTCGGAAACTGATTCTTGTACAAAAACAAACCAATTGAACAAATTTCAAAAATAACAAAATTAAAAGGAAAGATGGTCCAATCCAACCAAAAGTTACACAAAATAGAAGGATAGAAAATAACGGAGATGGAATAAGCGTATTATGCCGTAGAAATCCAATCAAACATGTAACATCAATCCCTAACTAACTGCTACGCTAGAAACGAATGTGAACCTGAGGTTGAATTAAACATCTACCCGAGCATCTACTCTATGATAAATACAAGTATCATAAAATCTACCTTTACATGTACTCTAAGATGCATACAACATAAATCTCTTTAGAATAGGAATTAAGTAAATAAAAAAATCTCTTTCAAAGCCCATAATAAAATTAACGTCAAAAATCTACATTGAAAAGGATGAAATCTGCCTTTAAATAGGCTACAATTTTAATGGGTCTCTAAACTTCATTTGAATCCTAACTAATCTAAATAATTTTAAAATTGGACCTTACCTAAGTAAGAATCCCATTCCATCCAAGTCCCAAAAAAGTAGGAAATTACCCTAATTACATACAAATTCGAAATTCTAACAAACTAGTGGACTAATTTAATCAAAATACATAATAATGAAAAACAACATCCTTCTTCGTAACTTATAGCAGGGGTCGTGATTTCTGACACATGCAACATATCATATACTTGTTCTGGTATCTATAAGTAGCGTGCAAATTTTTAGTTTGAGAATAGTATGTTCTGAAAATAATAACTCATAATCGGACCGTTAGAATTTAATCTCTTTTTGTTAGTATATGGCTTGTGCAGTCCTCTATCACTGGATCAAATTTTAGTTCGATCAAAACACTTCCAAATCTCCGATCGCCAATAAAACGAAGGTTGCGCAATGCTGCGAATAGCAGATTGTGAATGAGCAAAAGAAATTTATTCCAAAATTAATGTCTCACGATCCAACCGTCCAAATAGGATCTCCTTTGAACACAAACATGCTCAATGAGTCCTATGACTCTAGTTGAATTTTCATAACGATCTGACTACATTTGTGCCTCTGATTGAAAGAAACCAAGAAATTACTACTTTAAACCATACAAGAATCATAATTTCCAACATTCACATCACGAGGTATCTTGGATGAAGACTGAATAAACAATAGAGGCATAGATGACACCTCCCTAAGCAAACATCAAATCATGTACTCCTTTTCCTTTTCTAGAATTTTTTCTTACAGAGTTTTTTCCTAGTAAGGTTTTAATGAGTCAAGATGAGATGAACATTCAAAAAAGAGTGCTATGGAGCGAGGCACGATGAGATACATATTCAAAGGGGGTGCTACGGAACAGATCTTTGGATGCATGCAGTTTCACCCCAATACAAAGAATCTTGCAAGGCCATGATGCCAAATTTCTAGAAACTCTAGAAGCAAAAAACACAATGAAAAGCATATGTCCTAAGGAAAGCACAAAAACGGCCATCAAAATTATGCCAGTTGGAGGATCATAAACTAGAAAAAAAAATACAGTTGAATTCTTTCAATAAATCAACTCAGGATAGTGGGAGTAAATGGTGTGGCCATTGCTTAACAAAGAAGTAAGCAAAGCAATTGTTGCCACCTGGAAGCAAGATGTTGCCTCTGATCAGCACATACGAGGTAAAACAGGGTGGAGGAATTGGCTATAAAGGGGGAAGAGCAGAGAAGAAGTTGGAGAGTCTGACGGGAAAAAAAATGGAAGAGAAGAAAAGAGAAAAGGAAGAGGGAGGAAAAAGAAACAGAAAAAGTGAAAAGAAAAAAATGAGAAAGGAAAGAACAATTTTTTTGTACACCAGAAAAAAGGAATATTTTTTTCATATTGAAATAAAGGGTCACTTGCACCCTCGCCTTTAATATATTTTCACTAATTTATATTATTTTATTATTTAAGCAGTCATGACAAAATTCGACTATATCAATGAATCCAGATCATAACAACGGAATCGACCGTAAGCCATTGTTACAGTCCTCGGAATTGAGATTCGACATCATAACATCACCACTTATGAAATCATAGCGCACAATGCCACTTGCAGAGCCTTGTTCCATGCCAAATAGTTTATCTTATTCAATGAAATAGTAATCAGAGATGAATACGTATTCTCTAAGCCTTGGAGAAACAAAGGATCACCGACAACATAGATTTTTGGGCCTCCGGTGGTAGTCGGGGGCGGTGGTCAAAGAACAGGCTCATTCAGGGGCGGAGCTGGGGGACCAGGAGGACCATGGTCCCCTAGGAAAAAAAAATTCAAATTTTATATATAATTTTTAAATTTATTTTATTTAGTACCCCACCCCCCACCCCACCCCATTTTATTGGCCCTACCATTTTTCTATTCTATTCTACCCCAAGCGGCCAAGCCCCAAGCGGCCAAGCCCAAGCGGCAATCCCCTCACCAAGGGCCAAGCCCAAGAGCCAAGACCAGAAGACCTTGCCCTGAATGCTGAATGGCTGAATCCATACCTTCCCTTCCGTCTTCCGCCTTCCGCCTTCCGCCTTCCAACGATTTTGCAAAATTCTCCAATCCAGTCTCTGCACCGCCGCCAGCCGCCCGCGTAAGGTTAAGTGGTTTCTTTAACTCGAACTCGAACCCTCCTTATTTGCTTCCTCAGCTTTAAAAGTGAGTACACTTGTTTTGTTTTCTCAAAGAGTTAAATGTTCATTAGATCTCTGTTTTCAACTAGGCTCAGTGGCTCACTCTCACTGAATTACGTCGGTTCTCTGTTTTCAACCCCCGCCCCCCATTTTGTTGACTGTTTTCTCAAACACTACGGCTATGCTGATATGCAGCTTTTCCTATTTGCCTCAACATATAGGAAATATAGTATAGTGTTTGTTAAATGTGCATTAGATCTCGGAAGTCGGAACAACAGAGAGAGACAGGCCTATTTTAGAGGAAAATGGAATTTCAGAGGTTGTGCGGTTTTTTATTATTCCCCTCCCTGGTTGTAGAAGATTTTATATACCTAATGGCTTCTTGATTCTTTTTTAATTGGTTCTCTATCTTTACTACATGGTATTCGTCAACAGTCATCTATATAATGAACTTATACTCACTTCAAAGTTCAAAGAAGTTGTGAAAACTGAAAACAGTACATTAGAGCAATAGAGCAGTTGCCCTTATTTGATGGTTTTTCCTTGACCAGAAGATATCAACTCTTGCAAGTGGCTGTCTATTTTCAGTATTTGTAGTTGGTCAAATTTAATGGTGTTCGATTACTACAAGAAACACCCTTTGTAATTCTGGTTGACTTCTTTCAATTTAATGGTGTTCGATTACTACAAGAAACACTCTTGCAAGTTGCAACTGCTTTTTCTTCTCTGTAATTTGCTTAGATAGATAGTAATTAGTAACTTAGTAAGGATGCTCGACACTCGACAGAATCCCCTTGCAAGTATACATTGTGAGTAATATAGTGTAATATAAGGTTCAACAAAAGATTTGATGAGTTTCAAGTAAACCTATTTCTTTATATATGAATGTTTCCAACTTTACACACATGGCATCATAGAACTGCAGTTGGTTTGATATGATTCTCCCGCTATTTCAACTAGGCTCACTGATAATAGTAACTACAAGATAAATATGCATGAATGTGTGACATATAAGGTTGAATCCACTGGTGTACTCAATCCTGATTTTTGACAATGTATTTTTTATGTTCTGATTTTTAACTTTATTTATGTTCTGATTTTTAACAATGTATTTTTTTATGTTCTGATTTTTGACAATGTATTTTTTTTTTATGTTCTGATTTTTATAATTTATTATATAGGTATCAATTATCATGAAGAAAATTCATTCCTTTTTCAAAAGACGGGAGCCTGAAGTTGATATTCCACAAAGTTTTGACATTATGACTAGTGCTGATGCTCGCTATCTTTCTGAAACTGTAAGTCCTCCGGATTATCCTCCAACCAAAAATCCACGAATAGAAAAAGATTTAGATGATATTGAGATAGATGTTGAGAGAGATCCTGCATTAAGAAAGAGGATACAAGAATATCCGGTAGACCAGCGAAATGTGATTATTATCAAATATCTAAGAAATGGTCCTTATCAGCCTAAACCCTTAGTGCATGATGCTAAAAATTCTCATCGAAGGTTTGTCCTTGGTTGGTATAAACAATTTGAGGGTTGGTTGGAGTACTCAAACACAAGTTGTACAGCATTTTGTCTATATTGTTTTCTCTTTGCTAAGCCATCTGTGTTTACTGTTGGAGGTTTTAAGAATTGGAAAAAAGTGAACAGTGGGAAAGATTGTGCTCTTCTATCACATATAGGAACCATGCCAAACTCTTCTCATAAATTAGCTGTGGCTGCTGGTCTTGATTTGTTGAATAAGAACCAAGATATTAGAAATGTGATTGACAGACAAACTGTGGTATCCAAAGCTGATGCTAAACTACGGCTTAGTACTTCAATCGATATTGTTGAGTTATGTGCATTGCAAGGTATGGCAT